>BSXT01001188.1:0-23780 GCA_030267785.1 Phytophthora fragariaefolia
ATACTATATATAACGTGCCTAACGTGTCCACCGTGTCTCGTGTCTACCGTATATCGTGTCTATCGTGATTATCGTAACTTTCGTGTCTATCGTGTCTGTAGTGGGTATCGTGTCTGGGGTCTATCCAGTCTACCGTGTCTGCCGTGTCTATCAAGTCTATCGTATCTATCGCCTCTACCAAGTGTATCGTGTCCATCGTGTCTATTTGCTCTTCGTAGCTATCGTTCCCACCGTGTGCGCTCCAATTCATGTAGATCAATGGGGCCACCGTCGCGTCTAATTATTTGCGAGCGCATGCTCGCGTTACTCGCGTCGTTTCGACCAAATTCACCACTGCCTTGTCAATCCATTATACCTCCGTCGTCGTGTCTGCCAATCTAACTCTCTATTAGTTCGCGTGCACTCGGGTCTTTATCGCGTCTATCTATTTGTATATCTTGCACTTTCGGCGTTGCCACCGAGTCAACCTGTCGTGTCGGATTCGTGGTACTAATCCGTACTATCGTGTCCCCGTCGCGTCGTATGTTCTGGTATCTGTGTGGCGTACTATACAATCATGGCCCCGAATCCCTGCGCAAGGGCATACTATGGCATACTATGATCTCGCGTCGTTGGTCGTTCTATCCGTCCCAAAACGTCGCGCTCAGGTACGTATTACGTCATATCAGGTATCGTACTGTACTATGTACTCCTAACTGCTTACATATCGTGTCGCTATCCTATGTCGACCGACGGTCCCTCCTTGACTGTGGTATACTATGGGGCACAGCAGTCCTAGTCCGCGCATACGCAATTCCTGTTGCAATTGCGAGCGTCAATATATACTATGACTTTTCTATACCGTTGCTATCGGTTCTATGCACGCATATCCAATCGTGTATCGCGTTGCTATCTAGTCTATGCGGGTCGTCTATATGGCGTACTATGTCGTCGTGGCGGGCCTCGACCAACTTTAGTTTTAGCGAATCAGGGATCATATCACTAAGTACGAATTAGTGTGGTCCACCCAGCTAGGACATCAGCCTATTGATTGCCGCGTAGATGACTGTCAGCTAATCCTGGGTCAATGGGCGGTGTGGGGTGAATACTATGGCGTCCAAGCCTATGTCACGCCCCCGTCTATATCCATGTCGCCGTCGCCCGTTCTGTGTCACCTTTACACTAATACATACTATGTCCAGCGGCGTGCACCTTCTATCTCGGCCTACAGCACGCAAAATGGGGAGTGCAAGTTGGAAGTCCTCTGTAAGTACGATTGTGTAGTCCACACAACGTCTATGTAGTCCACAATACTATGGTGTAGTGTACATAGTACTATTTTGGCCAATCAGGGCCGCTCTCGCTGTCGCTCGGCGGCGAAAAAAAACAATCGGTTGCAGCCTTCGCTGCGCTCGGAGCCTGTGGTGTGGACCACAATACTTCTCGACAGGCGCTGACAGACTGACGGACAGGGCACTGCACTAGTTGTATAGACTAGCCGGGCGCCGCCGCTTCGCGGCGGTGGGTAAAGGTTGGGTCCCAACCCGTTCCGCTCGCAGTGCCAGCTCACTCCACTACTGGGTAGCTCACCTCCGCTTCGCTCCGGTGGGCTGTTGTTGGAGTTTTGTAGTATTTATATTTTAAGTACACGCATACACGGTGTCTGTCACATTTATTGTCACTTACCCGTCTACCGTGCCTATCGTGTTAATCGCGTCTATCGTTTGTATTGTGACTACCGTCTCTCGTGTCCACCGTGTATACCGTGACTGCCATGTCGACCGTGTATGTCGTGTCTATCGTGCTTACCGTGTCAATCGAGGCGATGGGTTGTCGTGTCTATCGTGTCCACCGAGTATCGTGTCTTTCGTTCAAGTTTCTGGCGGGTGCCGCCTTCGCTAACGCTCGACAGCGATCTGGTCAATCAGATCGCGTTATAAATATCACGCAAGGCTATTTTTGTAGTTTTTTGGAAATAGATGCCAGTCCGAATGATGGTGGGATGCGACACGGCAGGTGGGAAACGCGCGCCGGCTGGCCCCCCAGGGTATGCGACAGCGCAGGCCGATGCCACACGGCAGCAACCGGACGGACAGCAGACAGACACACCTTAGATTCTGTTAGTTGTTTAATATATCCTGTGCGTGACAAAGAACGAGGAGTTCAAGAAGAAAATGTTCGACCAGCTGAACGAAGACTACGGCCTCAAGGACCAAGGACTGTTGAACACTTACCTCGGAATTGAAGTAGAGCAGAATGACCGGTCCATCAAAATCCACCAGACAAAGTACTGTGAGCAGATTTTGGAGCGATTTGGGTTCAGTGATGCACATCCGAGTCGAATTCCGATGGAGGCCAAACTAAGACTCACGGTGAATGATACGGACACGGCGTCACGTAAGGAAGTGCCTCGCAACGGCAAAGTGTTCCCGTACCGTGAGCTCGCAGGCTCATTGATGTACTTAGCAACCTGCACACGGCCCGACTTGGCGTATGCAGTCGGTCAACTGAGTTGCTACGTGCAGAGTCCCACCCAGCAGCACATTAGTACAGAAAAACGGCTGCTGAGGTACCTTGTTGGTACCAAAAGCCAAGGATCGTGTACTCGAAGGACGCAGTAACCAGCGACAGTGGAACTCTCGTCCTTGACGGATTTTGCGATTCGGATTGGGGCAACGACCCCGACACCAGAAAGAGTGTGACCGGTTACGTGCACTGCATGTCTGGAGGCGCCATTTCGTGGGCATCCCGACGTCAAACTATTGTGGCCCAGTCCACAGCAGAAGCTGAGTACGTTGCTGCGTGTGAAGCGTGCATGGAGGGACAAGGTCTCCGCAACGTCCTCACAATGGTGAAGACGGAATTTTGACTGGGAATTGACAACCAAGCGGCGTCCGAGATGGCTACGAACCCAACCTACAGTCGCAGGATGCGACACATTGAACTATGCTGGCACTACGTACGAGCGAGACCAGGTCGCTAAGAAGACGATGGAGTTGTGGAAGGTCAAGACCGACGTGAACCCATCCGATCTGATGACGAAACTGCTGGCCAGCGAACGGTTCGAGATGTTGAACGATATGATCGGCATGACCAAGCAACATCTTCCGATGTAGCTGTCTTCGGAGGAGGGCGTGTTGGAGTTGGTCTTCAACAGCGAGGTATACGGCGGTATAGCTAGTATACAAGTACACGTGAGAAAAGTAAGAGTGATGGTAGAAAGTGCCGCATCTAGTGCGCACTTGAGGAAGCGCTGCGCAGGCAGGCTTCAGTCTAAGATTTCCCGTCTAGTTAACAAGTTGTGTGTCTTTGCGTTAGACGCCGCCTTGTGTACTCTCTCCAACACATTGAATGCAATACGCTACGCGTTCAATAAAACACGTGATGATCCCAGTGAGATGAACTCGCCCCGCGTGAAGGCCAATACGTCAAAAATATGTGACTCGGAGCGCATTCTCTCAGCTTTCACGCTCGCGCTCTGGACAAGCAGGACATGCCAGTTGGATCGTGATTATGTTTTGTAGGTAGTTAGTTGTATGAAATATGACAGATTAAAAGTTTTCTTGTTTTGATCTGAGCAATTCTTGTTTTGATGTTGAAAATTCTGAATTTGATCTAGAAAAGGTGTACACAACAGTGGTCAACATTAGAGAATCAAGGGATTTGCTATTTAAATGCGGCTGCTTTCGGAGAAATACTGTACTATACAGGTTCAGTCTGTACATATCAGAGAGTCGTGAAGTGGATTTGTAGATTGTCGAAGCCCTTATGTCACGGTTATTCAAGGAACACGAATCGCATGACTAATTCTGACTGTGAGGCATTACGTAGCATTGCTGAGTAGTAAACTCAGGTAACACAACCAGAGTACATTTAGTGGGTGGCTCTGCTTTGCCGGAAAATCCATTCATGCGCTTAAAACCTGCATGTTAGCGTGTTCGCTGCGGACGTTCATTTAAGTAATAAATAAATGTGATCTAATCTGCTGCTATATTCAGAAAATCGGCACAATCGTCAGTATGTGGTACATTTATGATAGACACGGACAATTACAAGGTACAGTAATCTGCTTCCTCAGCCAACAGGTGAAAGCTTATAGTTTCCAATAAAGCATGGCGTTGAAGAAGTTCCACTCTTCGAGGTAGTGTACTGATTTAATTAACCAGGTCCTGCTTAATCTCGCCAATTATAAATGATTCCGCCAATCAGCTATTGTAAAGCGAGCGCTTGGGTGAATCTTTACCTCAAGGCGGGAACGAAGTGAATCTTGGGGTCAAGAGCATGCTGCCTCAAGCGCAACGTCCTCCAGAAGAAGATGGAATACGCGCTGTAGAGAATCGACGATGGCGAGCTAAACCCCTACAAAGTAGGTATGCTAAAGGGCATTGAGTGGTGCGCTGAGGCATGGCGAGAGATGCCGATGGAGACAATCCAGCACTGCTAGTTGCACTCGACGCTTATTGCGAAGTCGGACCTGAACTGCATTCTACAGTAGCTGAAGTCAGTACATTTAAAATCAATATGGACTTCGTTATCCTTTAACAATATACATCTTCGAATTTTTTTTTATATATATCAGGTGTTCGCTGAGGAAGCAGATTACTGTACTGTAGTGACGATTGACAACAATGTTGATGAACTACATACATACCTCTCGATATCAATAGCGTCGGGAACCCACTTCTTATTGTTACTCGGAGGTATTGTTACTGACAGTTGTGTCCATTTGTTGGTATAATAGTTTTTCAAGTGACTGGCGGAGCTCATTTCACAACAGCTACTCTTTTGCTCGCGATGACGCACCCACCCAAGCCCCCCCGGTCCCGTATCATGCTCACAATCGCCCAGCGGTTGCAGATACCGGTATGCATGTATCCGTCGATTATGCAGACGGAGCTCTCCGATTGAACGAATAATGTGATCAAGCTTCCACGCCGACCTGTAAGCACTTCTAAGCCATATTCTCAAACATCTAGAATCACTTTCCTTGCCAAGAAGACCCACCGCTAAGTGCGCTTTCCAGAACTGGATTCTGAGCTAGCAAGAAAAATACCCAATGCATCAGGTGTCTTCTTTGGCCGTGCTTCTCAAAATGGTCAGTTTTCATCATTTAACACCTCTAAGTAGGAATATTTGGGCTCCTCGTATTACTATTCAGTATAGAGAGGATAGAGGTCAGCATTTACTTAGATGTGGAGCCCTTGTGTCCGACATCGGGAGCCCACATTTTATCAGCGTTAGGGATGTATTACTGATTGGGACATGGATCTCGAGAGGTTTGTCTGTACCGGTAAATCCTACTCTATATTGCGACAATGCACTTCCCGTTTGCCGCAGTTCGCCGAATTGTTTGGCTCTGTGCATGCACATGTCTCCTGGACCAAACAACAATCAAGATATGCTTACGCACGAATCCGCAATCGGCGTGCGAAGAGATACGGAGTTTCTGAGCTCAATGACTCAGTTTTATCACATATACAGAAAACGATTATTCTAGAAGGCTTTTGCCAGTTGGTCTAGTCCGTTATTGAATCATACCCCCATTGTGAACAATAAGACCCCCGTTTTCACAACCGACCTCCGTGCTTCAGACAAGATTTTTATGCCTTATTGGCCTCTCAGCCATTTTATGGCACCTTCCGCGAAAAACGAGGTTAATACTGACTTCCAAAATGGTTAGACCAACAGACAGAGTGTAACTGCCGACAAAACTAACCGCCAGTCTACGTAAACCGGGTGTACATATCTATCATATCAACTAATCAAAACACTCAAATGGTCCTTAGCAGCCGCTATTGCTGTGCTAGTCATTTCGTAAAAAAAAGGAGTCCCCCCTAACCGGGCCCCGGCGGTCGACTCAGACTCATCAGCCCCCAACACCCGACTCAGCCCCCTGAGCCCCCGACAGCTGACTCAAAGCATCATTGTACAGAGGGGTCTGCTTCATCGGGGTGTTTTCTGGTCTACACAAAGTCGAATGCATAACCTTATGAAGAAAAAATACTATATCTACCTGCTGACGTAATGGGGACTTTATAGGCGAAGCCTAAGGCTTTGTGGTTGTCAGCAAATACTGCCGCAACGATAAAGCGTGCAATTTAGAGCTGACACAGTCACGAAAACGTTTTTTTTTACAAAGATATCATATCTAACTATTACCAGTAGTAAAATATAGGTAATTCATTGCTGCTCCAAATCTTAAAAATAAAAAGGCTTTGGTAACATTATAGCTGTTTCATCAAAGTAGGGTCGCGGTTTTACTCAACACGGGAAGCGTTGTCAAAGGTAACATGGCGATCATAGATTGTGTGTATTTAGGCTATCCAAAAAGGGCAAGAATGGCGGACTCGATCGATCATGAGCTCACTTCACAATTTTCGTCCAAGCTCCCAAGTCTTGAAGAACAAGCTATCATGCAATACGGACTCTTCATGGTGCTTGCTGCAGCCTGCTTCTTCGCAAGCTGCGACCTCGCTGTAGGCTCCATCGATAAAGACACTATGGTTCCAAAAGAAGATGCTATGACATCGATCAATGATCACTTGGTTTATCGCAATGGTGACCGATTGTTGAGAAACGCAGCCGGTGATAATGGACGCTACGAAAAGTTGGAGGGTGAAGATAGAGCCAACGGATTTCTTGATTGGGTGAAATCTCTGCTTAAAGCGAAAAAGGCTGTGCCAGATTTAAAGCGAACGTTTCCATCGCCCCCGGTCGTAGATAAGTTGGTCCGGTCACAAAGCCTTCCATCTAAAAAGGGCGGCACCCATGGCAAAAACGTTGAGGCGTTCAGAATCTGCTAAATTCAGCAGCCTCACGTTAGAGCAGATTGCGCAAAAGGGTTCCAGAGCTACTCGGAATGATCTTCAGCGGATCTATAAAGCGAAGAAAAATCCGGATGATATGGTGGAGTTCTCCAACCTTGATACCAAACTGTTGGCGAAAAAGGGTACTACGTTAAAGCAACTTAAAAAGGCATCGAAGGGGGACGCGGAGCGATTCGGAGAATACAAGCTCTGGCACATGTATTCGAAATTTTATCAAGAAGAGAAACCCTGAATGGGTTTCCAAGTTCAGCTCCAGTTGATTAAATCAACTACAGAGATTTTGAGAGAGTTCAGATAACTTGAACCAAAAGGCGTCTTGATTAAACGTATAGTTCCAGAAAAAGTGTTCCAGTGCTCTACAAAACAGCTTTAGCACCGGGAAACATCTTCCCACTATCCGATAGCTGTCAGTCAGCCACAAACCCGGTCATCACGTCTGAATATTTATTTAAAGCTCGGCGCAATGCATCATCTCCGCGAGCTGCTTTGAGAAGCATTCGGTGTTTGCTTTATATGGCTTCGATCTGCTTTGGAAATTAAGCCCCTGTGGAAAAGTGGTGCTCCTAACGCCAGAACAGCAGCAGACGGACACGCGGACACGTGCAGTAGTTACTAGCGATAGAGGCAATGATGAGATGTGGCGCACGCCGAATAGTCGGGACGTCACCAAATACGCAACGGTAGCAGATGGAGCTACTGCCATAACGGCTATTGAATTTGAGTGAGAATCGTTGACGTAGACACCCGGGCGACCGTGGAAGATCGCGCCGGAAGGGCAGACACAGAATGACGACCGAGCACGGCCAGACGTCGAACAGGAGAGACGACATCGTTGGGTGGAGAACCAGCGGTTACGGAGCCACGACAAGGGAAAGAAGGCAACTGTACAAGCTTTAGTTTAGGTTTTAGTATAGGCGATGGGGAATAGCTAGGAGAGCAGCGCGCGTGCGGCTGGCCGCGCGACTCTCAGTTGCAGGTTGGGCAGGAGAAGCTCAGGTTAAGCAGCTAATCTACTATGCGTGGGGTTCTGCGGCATACTGGCTGACCCTACCCAAGAACAAGGAAGGTTTCGTGCGTCTTGTTCTGCGGCTGGGGCCCTTTACTGCGTGGGACCGTCGGCGAGACAACTGAGTAGTTGCGAGGTACGCCTCGAGTGGTTACTGAGGGGGCGAAGACGGTTAGATGTTGCGTCCAGAGTGGCTGGGAACGTAGATAGCGCCCACGTGGGTGTGGGGTGCCTTTTGATGTCGTCTCACCGAGTGGACGGTGGCCTGTAGCGCGGCTCCGCGTGTAGGAAGGGTCCTCGTTCTGCATATGGTACATGTTCGGATTACGAGGCGTGAGAACAGGCCCACAGACTTGTCCGAGATTGCCGGCTGCCTAATAATGTTCTCTCCCTAAGCCAGTCTCTGAATACGCCTCTACCCTAGCAACTGCTCTTGTCTATACATGTTTCCTTCCGTTGGACCCTCTAGTATTGCAGCGTAGTCGCTGATTATGGCGACACCCCTTTCACCAGACGTTAAATGTTCTCGATGACAGGCTCGCTCACGGCGGACGTGCGCGTTTTAACCAACACATCCAACCAATTGGAGGCGGCGGAAAGGAATCAAGACAGGTGCATGTTCGTGGTACTCATTCTCTTCGCGTTCGCCTTGATTCCGACCTAACTTAACACAGAATCGGTAAGTGACCGCAATGACTGCATACGTTTCTGCAGTGACCTTTAGGCCGTATAGGATACCATGCCCAGGCTGAAAGGGTGTCCGTGTTCTGGCAGACATCGTGGCAATGGCGCAAGTGGGAGTGTTTCCAATGTGAGTAACTGGTCTAAACTTTGTAGACCTCGAAAGACTCTTCACTTTATATAGAACACGGAGTGTCATTTCACATTTTTAAAATAGTTACGCAGCGGGAATTCGACCCAAATTTCCGTAGTTAAAGAGGACTGCTCATTAGTATTATTTTGTTTGACGTGGTCATATATACCATAAGCCTTCGTGTAGCAAGCGATCCAGTTAAGAGGGGGCATGATTTAGTGAAAAGCAAAGAAAAGGGCCGATTTCGTAGCTCTACTCGTTCTGCCAAGGCAAGGCATGCAACCAGTATACGCTGATTGAAGAATTTGTAGGTATTATACATTTGATAATGGAAATACAGGGTTTAGGGTTTAGAAATGCTGTGAACGTAGGCCACGGGTAATGCGTCGGAGACGCTGTACTCGCACGCTCATTCCTAGATGTAAGCTGACTTCACCTTAAAAAACGGCACACACATAATTTTGAAATAGCGATCCATCTGATCATGCTAATTTTGACAACCTTAAAATAGACCGCAAATAGTTGGCTTTACGATTTTCATCATTAAATGGTTTTTGGGACCTCCTCCCTCTTCTTATCGTTAAAATAAATACTTATTTGCGAGAAGATTTTTAAACAAAGCGTTTCCTGTTGGAATACCACTTTTTCTGGATATATCCGCTATTTGGATCAAGACGGTTTTTTATGTTTATCAAAATCTTTTGGATTTACCCCTAGAACGCGGAGGGAAGACATGGAAGTGATAAGAAACGCCTTATGCTGTTCTGAACAGCATAATAATTAAATCCGATTAAATTATGACATAGTTTAGAGAAGACAGTTTTTGCAGCTTTTGCGCCCAAGTTTTAGCTAAGCTTCCTGATCATAATTCACACAAAGGCGATGCGCACTGTGACACGCGCATTTAAACCAATAGCAAGTGGTTACTAAATCCTGATATTTGGGAAATCTAGTGGCAGGAGCAGTCTCTTTCCACCAGTAGTCGCAACATCGAGATCAGCGCCAAGGAACTCAAGCCACACTGCAGCGTCACCGCTACAGCTACTGGTTTCGATAGCAGCACAAGTGATTGCAACACGACACGTGAATCGGCATCTATGGCATCCCTACTTCACTTTCCTACTCTGCTGCTAAACCTCTGTCTCTAATGTGGCTTGCTACCGGCGCAAATTCACCGTTCTCCCATACAATATGCCAGATCTGCAAGCACGTAAAACTTTCGTTGTGCGGGTGACCCCGTACTGTGTTGCACTAAATGACCAACCCACGCTTGCCTTCTGATCCCTGCGCGGAGTAGTATGCCGATGTGCCTGCTCTTTTTTTTCTCCTTCAGCCTTGTAAACAGAGCAAACCTTGCATTGCCTTTGCCTAAGCCGCTGTACGCAGTTGTTCAAACGCGTGCCAGTAGTCTGTGTCAGCGCGTGCTCATCGTGGGCCATCGTTGGACGCTCCGTTACCGCTTGGTCGACCGACGACGCGCGTGATTGAGTGAAGCTGGTTTCTGTCTCCTCCACAAGTTCTTTGCGAAGCTGCGGGAGAAACTCGAAATGAGAGTTTTCTTCGGCTTTTTCTCCCGAACGTAACTGTGAACGATATAAGCATTGACCAAAGCCATGTCTAGAAGGCCGAGAAATAGCCCTTTGTAGTATTTGTTGAATTTGTCGTGCAGAACAGCATAGATTAGAAGCGGTAAACACAACATGCCAGCATAACAGTAGTATCTTATCGCCAACTGCATGGAGTACGATTGAAGGCGCAATTGATCGTGCCGATCGACACCCCCCATGTAGCGCTGATACTCAGCAACAAGGCCTGGACACGGCACATCGCTGGGCCTGATCGCTCTCTCCGTCGAACCGTTGAGGATTCTGCTGCGACTTGGGACACCAGGAAGTAGACGATCGTGTTGCCAGCCCACATCATCGCTACGAGACCGGGGTTCGACTTTGCCACCGCCATTTGAAACGTACCTCGAGGGGTTCTTGCTTGGCGCTTTTTCTTTGGGTAATTCAGCTCTGTATACCAACCCTTCCGATCGTTTTGAATAGCCCAGACGTAATTGAACCCCATGGTTCGGATTTACTGTACCAGCGGAATTGATGTGTAGTACCGGTCACCAATGATAAGCCGACGCCCTTCGTAGGGTATCCCCCTGAAGACACACGCGATGTTGCGAATGACCGCTGCAGATCCACTTTTAGTGTCCATGGACTGGGAATCTGCTGTATCGCCAGATCTACCGATATCTAACTCGACTCTAAATATAATAACACAAACCGGTCAGCATAATATTTAATAATAATGCATTCAATATGACCATACAAAGCTTTTGCAGTATCCAGTGAGGGGACAGCACGTCATGACGCACTTTGAGCCCCAGCGGTGCGGCTTGGCCTTCATGAATGTCTTTGTTGGGTTGCGCCTATTGTGTGATGGAGGCACGCCTTCGTTGATAGCAATACGTGAACCCAATACGTATTCCGCTTTGAACGTCTTTTCGAGGGCCGCTAACACTGATCTAATTTTCCAAGCTCTATCCGTTTCAGCTGCTTTATCGGTGTTATCAGTAAGTAGATGAAACGGGAGGTTTCGCGGAATCTATCCCGACTCATGACGCTTCCAAAAGTGCTAACAGGGAGAACCCCAACCTCTCTAAAACACCAATGCTGGTCCATTTGCTTGCAAGGATTCAACGCATGAGCTAGCATCAATCCAACCCAATGTACAACCTCATGGGGAGCAATCTTCTGAAAATTTTCAAGCTTTCTTCGCAACTTCGCATTACTACGTTGGGGGTCGATGCCTAAATAGACGTTCCTTTTCTTTAGCGTTCTGTACGCGCGCCTTTACGGTCTGTCGCCAGTACAGATTCGTCTGCGCCGCCACCTTTCTCCAAAACGGTTTAGTCAGGAAGTAGTGGAAAAGTTTGAGTGGTGACCTTAAAGCTGTCATGGATTGCCCGCCGTACCCGTCGTACGTCTTGTCCACGGTAGCTTCGTTTGTAACCTCAGCAACAGTGTTTGCCGGTAGTACTTCCCACCCCGATCGCTTTATGTCGTCAAGGTGGTCGTCCGTGTGCACTTCGGACGAATCTGTCAGCATAATTCAAACGTTAGTTGTAGATCGTGTCAGCACATAACAAACGAATACCCATCTTGGATACTCAAATGCAACCGCTTGAGCTCCGTTTTAGTCAGACGCTCCGTCACACGACGCAATTCCCGTTGTAAACAGTCACCCTTGCACGACTCAGATGTTTCACTAGGCGCATCATCACTTTCATCAGTGATACTTCAGCAACATCGTCATCGCCTTCTCCGTCTGTGTCCAGCGAGTTTCCGCTGCTTGAACCAATGCGGTTTGAGTCCAATACGTCAGTGTAGCTGTAACGTAGAGCGGCAGATTCACTATGATCGTGCAATCCAAATGTGGGATTTTCTCCGCTCCCAAGGCGTAGGCCTACATTTTTCATCTCTTCGTCGCTCAAAGTCTCATTGTCCTCGTCGTCATCAAGGTTGTACGCCTCATCTTCTGAATCTGGTGTAACATCTTCAACACTCCCGTCGCTGTGTACCTCTTCAGTACTTGATACATTTGTAGTATCTGCATCTGCTTCATTGGCCTCAACCATATGACCGCCGCTTGGGGTGGGGGCGTCCTCGTCAGCATAAGCTCCGGTGGTAGGGCAGTCCGGGTCAGGAATAACAGGAAGGTGCACGGCCATGTCAGCGTTACTGTCTGAAGTTATGCCTGTCGCGTCAGCATCGTTGACCCCGTCAGCTTATAAAAAATGAACGTTTGAAGTCAGCATTAGCTAAAGTGAAAAATGGTTAGCACCAAACCCGCGTACCTCCCAATGATCCTATTGATGGTGCTGCAATTGTCGATGGTGGTTCTACCGCTTTCCCGTCCGCATCTACAATACCCACAACCATTGTCTGATAGCTCAATAACCATGTAAGTAAATACAACCCACCTGTGCTGTTCCGGTTCTCCCAAACTTTGTCGAAAGCAGCGAGCTCTCGGCGGCGCTGATTGGCTTCCTCGCTTATCTGCTTCTTCGCCTTAGTCTTCGTCCCCTTTGCAGTTACTTCCTTCTGACACGGAGTAGACTTATATGACTTCTTCGGACGCTTGACTGGGCGAGAATTACTCGGTGGCATCGGCGCAGCTGGCGCAGCGTCAGTAGTACCTTGTAGAATAAACGTACTGCGAGCTATGCGAACATGTTACTGCACACCTCAGTAACATAATGAATACACATACTTCCGTTTCGACCCGACCGCACCATGGCATTGGCGATTTTGAGTCTCGCACACAAGGCCTTGTCGGACCGCACGTACGCCAAGAACTCGTCCTCGCCATTGAAGAAGTCCTCGCCTTGCCCCCCCTTCAATTTCCAGCCCGGCTTGATGGAGTTATGACTAAATACCACGCAAGAAGAATGCGTTCAGAGTCAGTAAAATGCGCAGTATGCAGGTTGCTATTAGCCCCATACTGAATTTGGATCCTAGTAGCTGCCTTCCATGTCCATTTCTCCTTGCGTAGGAGCGGCTAAATGGCCTTGAAGTCCATAGACGTAGTCCATCATATGAGCTTTGGCCGACGAAATCCAAAAATGACTGCCACTGCAGGAAGGCGGCAAGAGGGGAACCGATATTTCAAACAAAATTCAGAGCGCTCTGATCGGCGGTACTTATTCCGTATGTGTTTCTATCCAATGCAAACGCCTTATTTGTATACGTGGCCCAATCAAATTCACTGGATATATGGGGACGGACGACGATCAAAGTTTGCGGATTTCGTGGCATAATGAAATCAAGTATTCCTTATGCTATTCTGGACAGCATAAAACGTTTTTGAACCCATCCGCGTTCAAGGGTTAAGACGCTTTTTCGATTAAGACGTTTTTTTATCAAGACGTTTTTTATCATGAGGGTTATTTAGCCCTAGCCCATGATGGCGCTCCGCTGTGTGGCGCTCCGCTGTGTGGCGCACCGTAGTTTTTCCTACTAAAGAGGGTCATTTCCTAGGATTTTCCGGGAGGGCCATTCTACAGAGATAGGCCAACTCGGATCCCAGGAAGCAGCCGTCTTATAGTATATTAAAACAAAGATATTTTTTGGGGTGTGCTCGTCCCACCAAAGCGTGTCCGTTGCAAAATCGCATGCGTTCCCGTCCCAGCCAAGCGTGCCCGTTTCAACCTGTACTGTGGCGCTACATACGTTTCCATGAGCTTTATATACGTCTTCTTGTCTTATACTTATCTATACCAGTTTTCACCGGTCGCGATCAACTATGCGGCACAAACCGCATTTATTCCTCACGTCACGACGTAGCTTTCTTCCATTCTTATATTGAAACACAAAGCTTATCGACTTCTTAGAGATCCAAGCACCACTTCAACATTTTCCAAGCTCTTCCACGACAGCCCCAGTTCCTCTTGTCCCACCACCCCTTCCCCTCCTTCCCCCATCACATATTACCAGTCATTTTCTGACACCACGACGAACATTTCTGCTTTACTTAATGCTTCTACCTCGATTGAAGATGACCCACTTTGCCACAATGCAGCCGTTTTACCTGCTGATGTCGCTCTTGATTACTCGACTACCGATCACCAATCACCAGACTCTGTCTTGCGGACAACTGCCCCTGCCGCCTAGTGGTGATACAGGAGCAACCAGAGGTAACATATCCATCCGAAGAAGCCGATATCGCGGCGATTCACAGTTGGACGAAAGAGCATGGTTTTAATCAAAACGGAGAGCCTTTAGAACGACCTCCACCGTCCTTGAAGTTTAGACAAGAGGATACGAGTGTGATTGTGCTGGAAAACCTAAATGGACTCCGCATTTGACTGAGGAACAGCGTCAGAGGCCCATGGGAAGATCCATTTGTAGTAGCTGTCCTATGAAATTAATTGTGCAAGCAGTGTCCGAGGACGACCCTCGAGGACCTTGGAAAATTGTTCATAGTCGTAATCACAGTGGCCTTCATAACCACCCTCCTTCACTAGATTCTCGTGTCCATCCCGGACAGAGGCTACGTGCAGCTGCTGAGGCGACTATCGATCCCGTTTCATCGCTACAGGGGATGGTTGAAGCTCAAACTGCAGTCGGAATCTCTACCGGTAGCATACAAGCTAGTTTTACCCAAACGGATCCTGAAACCTTTATCATCCCTCAAGGCATCGCAAATATGCGCAATGTAGCTCGCCGCCGAGTGATTGCTTCTCAGACAGCCATATAAGCTTTGTTTACGCGCCTGGAGAATGACGGATTCTATTATCGCTATAAACTTGAGGCAGATACTAGCCAACTTCTCTACCTCTTTTGGGCTCGTCCAGGAACACTGGAACAATTCCGTAGGCATTCTGAAATATTGGGAATGGATTGTACATACAAGACGAACACGTACCAGCTTTTTTTCTTAACATAATCTCATTGACAGGTTTCAATACTGTCCTTCCTGTAGCGCAATGCTGGCTCTCACGAGAGCGACAAGAGGATTACGAGTGGGCGATGACTTCGTTGAAAGACTTCCTGTTTGATAAAGAATGGAATTACCAAGTGTAATTATAACGGCTTGGGAACTGGCATTATTGAATGCAGTGGACACCGTACTCCCAGGGATTCCAGCTCTGTTATGTAGGTGGCATATGAGTAAAAATGTACTTAGCAAGGTGCAACAAGGTTTTGGTCAAGTGCCAGTTGAAAACCCCGCGCCAGGCAAGCCAAGATTTAAAAATACTTGGCAAACAGATGCGTACATGACGGCCTTCTACGCCGCGGTTGAGGCCAAGACAGAAGTAGAGTTTGAATCTTGTCGACAAAAACTACGGGAAATGAACCCAGAACTTTCTACGTACCTGGATAACTACTCGTGGAAGTATAGGACCCGTTTGGTTAAAGCGTGGACTGATAGATATTCTCACTTCGGAGTTCGAGGTACTTCCTTTGTTGAAGGAATGCGCTCGAAGTGCAATATTTGGTTGCGTGGCTGTCGTAGTGATCTCTACACGGTCTATCTCTGCTTTCCGCGTTAGTGGCATGCTGTAGCATCACCGACAAGTCTCTTAGCCCAGCGGAATGCTATTCATGCTCCATACCTACTACAAAGAAAACGATTTGCTGGTGTGTCTCATATAATATCGGTGTGGGCTTTAACGGAGACAAAGTCTATGGGAGGACGAGCGCAACATCGTGTTCAATCGTTGGAGCCGATATTTCTGTTCTGGAATTTTCCGAATCGTTATCGGGCGACCCTGCGTTCACGAACCCATACGAATCACATAGTAACATGGACAGCGTTTTTTTACTCCACAGGATTTTGCTTTACATTGGTGGATTGATAGAGAACCAATACAAGCACCCCCAACGCGCGTACTAGAACCTGCACACAAAGACAATTCAAAGGTGGTACGCCGGGGGGGGGGGGCGATGACACGTATGCCGTATGATACTCGGCTAGATCCTCTATTGTTTGAGCGCGTCGACCTTAACCATCCGGCAGCTTCTGCATCTGATCCGATGACTTCGAGTACCCAAGTGGTTGTCTTACCCCCTGCTATTCACCCTGAAGCAAGATTTAACCCTGTTCGTACACCGTCAAGATTTTGGGGACATCCGCCTGATAATTAACGTTCCAAATAGACCCCGGCTTAATGATTAATAAAATCAAAATAAAGTACCTAAATTCTATTTTTTGTATCAGCTGAATCTACTCCGATATCTTGCGCTTCTTGGAATGACCGCGATGGATGTGCGTCCGAAAGGAACTGCCGTTTTCGTACGAAGCGCCACATACGTTGCACACGTACGGACCTTCAAATTTAGACGGGGCCCGTCGTTTTAGCTGGTTCTCGGCAGCGGCTGGATTCTTCTTGTCATAACGACGATTGTACCGAATTGTACTCGATCCAGTCATCTGGATTCCGCAATATTGGCAGCAAAGTGCCTTGGGATTATGTTGACGACAATATCAGGTTCCTATTTAAGACCACGGTAAGAAAGATAGCAATGAATTGGATGATTCGATTGCTCGTACGCCACGCCATTGTGTAAGAGATCCCCACGAAATATCACACAAAAGCCAACTGGAATGTCAAGAACTCGAGATTTGGCTTCGTCCTTCGACTCCGTGCACCCATTGAATACACGCAGCTGAGTTCCAGGCGTCAAACCCAGCACCATACTAGCTGGCACTCGACATCCTATCTTTGCCGCTGCAATCTCTTCTTTCGGATAGCCTTAATGGCTCTCCTGCTCTTCCCCACCGGGGTGAGACCTCATGAATGAGAATACGAAGGGGTTCCATTGAGGGTCCAGGCAGGCGGAGATCCGTTTCAGTGCATTCTTCAACTCTCCGACGGCACCCGAGGTTTTCTTCATGCATGCTTGCTCGCGATACAAGTCGTCGTACGCACCACCTACCTCTTTAAACACAGGGACGTAATCGCTGGACATAGCCTCCGTTCGAAGGGCTTCCAGGACGTCTGGCGATATCCCCGGCTATACCACTAAGTAGCCTCAGGAAGGCAGGATGTGCTCGGGCTTGGACACCATTTCGAAAATGATATCTATGGCAAGAAGGCGAGTTTTGCAACGGACACGCTTTTATGGGACATGCACACCCTATATTTATATTTATATTTGTTTGCAAATAGGCAAGACGGGCACGGTTGGCTGGGCCGGGCACGCATGCGATTTTGCAACGGACACGCTTTGGTGGACCGGGCACACCCGAAAAATAGCTTTACTATAAAACGGCTGTTCGTGGGATCCGAGTTGGCATATCTCTTTAGAATGGTCCTCCCCGGAATTCGTAGGAAATAGCCCTCCTTAGTGCTACCCCACAGCATCGTGGCAAAGCTATTTTAGGGTCGGAATCGATTTGGTGTCTAAATAGGCCCAAATGTCAGCTCCATCCTCGACATTCCGAGAAAGTCCGCCTAAATAAATCCACCAAGCAAGCAGCAATGCAATGCTAGCCAAGATCACAGTCAAAATCGGAGGAATCAACAAGACGAGCAGAACCAGTCGACAGAGCAAGCAAGCTTTCTCTGCGCTACATCGGCCCCGTCACCGTGTTGGCGAGTCACGGCAACGCGTACACACTAGACATACCGTCCAGCAGGCGCCCCACACAACCTTTTTCGTTTGGCGGCTGAAGCCATACTCCCAACACGAATCACGTACTCTTGATGACTCGATGCCGACGCCTGCTCGAACGCGCCGACGCGGGTCCGCAAGACAGCCAGCTTCGGCCCGAGGTCGCCCTGCACGTTTGAGGCGGTCTGCGAGACCTGCGCGATCTGGGCCTTTAACAGGGCCAGCACCTGCCTCAACACGGCACACTCAGCCGTCTGGAGGCGTTCAACAGCCTCCAGGCGATCAGCGGAGTATGGCGGACCAGACCCGTGGCGTCTTGCCGCCGCCTTCACCCTCACGGCGAGACGCACAGGGGACAACTCGCTGGATCATCCAGCGAATTGTTGGCCGTCAGATCCGGATCGAAGGTCCGAATCATTTTTGTATTCATTGGAGAGAGTATCCCCGAACCTGGATACGTGGGAGCCGAGGAACGTCCTGATGCGGGACGTTCCTGAAATGGTGACGGCGTACGAAGCCCGCCACCACCAAATCCGCCGAAGGGAGTAAAATTGACCGAGAGCTGTAGTCGCCTACAGCCCTTGAGCAGAGTGCTGCGCCCACCACCAGCACTCGAAGCGAACTGCGCAATAAAATTTGCGCGCAGAGTCTTCAGCTCTTCGGTCGCACCAACATCCATGTACCCGTTGATGTCACGTTCAGACACCCGCACTGCCCCGGCGTGGCAGTGCTCGCACGCGGTGCCGATTGGCACCACGCACAGGATACCCGCTTCGATTGCACCCAAGTGCAGCCGCTTAATCTTGGGCCGCTTGGAGAAGAGCTCATAGCATTCGCGTGCTAAGCGAACAGGCTCACGGTAATCAGCCGGGTTGTTGTTGAAGTATTCAACGAAAGCACGTCCGCTTTGACAGAGTGTCTGCCACTCGGGCACTCTGCTTCTACGGGAAGTCTTCTCATTCCCGTACCATCGCAGCTCATGAATGAGTCCGATGTAGTAATCACGTCTTTAATCCGTCGCCGGATCAAAGTCAAGCTCCTTAGTGGCATCATCGTCGATGATGCTATTGCACGAGTACAGTACATACTGACTCGGTGGAGCAGTACTGCAGAAGCGAGATTGTATCTCGCTTGGAGTCGGCATCCATGGGTCGCGCACTGGACCAGTGCGCTACACAACAGTATTGGACGAAGTGGAGTCGCCTCCACTCCGAGGGCTGAACAACAGTCCAGCGTCAGCGAGCGGTCTATCACTACCGCTGCGCGAGAGCTTCGAGCTCGAAGCGTCCGAGTGGTCCTCACGAGGGCGACACGATCCCACACTCGGATCATTCTTCTATGCCATCCTCCATGTTAGCATCGCTGTCGACATTGAATTGAGCTTCGAGCTCATCGCGGGCAAACACAATGTTGCCGCGCGCCTTCTTGTACTTCCCAATCGACATCGATCGCTTGGGGGAGCCTGACGTCGTCACAGTCGAAGTGACGACGGATGTCGAAGCCGAAAAGCTTCTAGTCGTCGCTGAAGAAGTGACGACGGTATTCGTCGCTGCAGATGCAGCAGGCGCGCCGGTGGCCTGCGTTGTTGAAGTGCTCATTCCGAATGAGCACCAGTATCTCCTCCAGATAAGTCTTTGGATTGATGTGTCGAGACCGGCACATCAAGTCCTAACGGGGGGGATGGTGTAGCGGGGCTACACATTTGGCCAACCTCCACATTAGTGCAACATGCACTAATGGATACTTTCGGGTGAGCCACATTGCAGTGTGGTCACCATTCATAGTAGGAAACAACCCTATTGGTAGAAAGCAATAGATATCTATCAATAAGGAGCATGCATTATGACAGAGATTCTGCCAACGAGTGGTTGGCAGATCCTCATTTTATAGATATCAGTTTTAGGAGGAAAGGCCAAAGTTAACATTCAAATACAGTTCTCATTTTCTACCAAAAGGTTATTAATAGTCTTTATCTAGATTTGACTATACTTACAGAGTTTAGTATACCTTATCGAAGTTAACTACACCTACGTTTCCTCATACACGTTGCGCACACGTGTAAGCTAAAGTAGTGTGCTAAGTAAGCCCACTATACCTGGTAGCACTTTGTCGCCCTAACAACACATTCGTATGGAATACGAACGGGGGGCTGAGAACCTGCCTATGGACACGAACATGTCCACTGGTAGCCCAAGCGCGACTGCAACGCATGTTGCACGCGAAGACTGTCCCCACCTGGCGGATCCAGAGTGGAAGGCGCTCCAGCGACTGTCAACAGTCATTGGAGAAGCAGCGGTAGCGACGATGTCGCGTACGCTATCGCCGACAGAGCAACACGGAGTTGCTCTGGGGTTCATCATGAAGGATCAGCGCGAGATCGCTGCTCGCGCTACGGTGTCGACTCCGTCCACACCGCGCATGGAGTCGGTGAAACTCCACGTGAACAGCTATGTGGGAAGAGAGGGCGAGCCTCTCCTCCGTTGGCTTGTCAAGGTCGACACTGCCATCACGGCTCGACGTATCGTCGACCCGCTGTCGAAGGTTGCGTTCGCCATGCTATGTCTTGGCGAGCGAGCAAGGCGTTGGGCGTATGGACACCGACTCACGGATCCTACGTGCTTTACACGTACGAAGTATTCAAGGAGGAGCCCCGACAAGCGTTTGAGCCCCCGCAAAATGAATTTAGATCGAGGTCTGATTTCCTCGAACTGCAACAAGGTAAGCATGATGTGCATGCTTACGCTCAACGAGCGCGGTACTTGGTCTCGAACATCGTGACCAATCCGATAGACGAGGCGACAAAAGTCGTCCCGTTCATGAAGGGACTTAAAGATGGGCCTGTAAAGACCTATCTCTTCCGAGAGTACCCAAGTGCTCTCGAAGCGGCAATCACACTTGCCATGCAAGAAGAGTTTAGACTGCGGCAGGCTAAACCGCATGTGAACACCCCGCGACCGATGCCGCGGCCAGTGATGAAGACGACGGGAGGTCCGGAACCGATGGACCTCTCGAGTGCGACGGCTGCTGGATCCCAGCAGTGTCGTGGATCAACGAATGTGGGTTGCTTCCGGTGTGGGAACAACGGACACTACGCCCGTGAGTGCATAGCGCCTGTGCACGCGTCCAGGGGCCGGCGTGATTATACCGGGTATCGCCAAGGTCAGCAAAAAACTAAGGCGACCAGCAAGCGCGGGCCCCCCCTGCTGGTGATGCAGTCGAGCGTGTTAACATCGGACACGCTGTATTGAAGGCAGCTGCCCCCAGTGAGAGTCACTCGCACTGGAAGAAGAAAGATAGCAAGCCAAACCTTGTCATCTTGAAGGTTAACTTGAAGAGATAGAAGTCTCTTCGTACATTGGTGGACTGTGGTGCTTCGAACAACTTTGTTCGACTGCAGAGCCTAGCAAGGTTTGACTTCAAGGAAAACTACCTCGAAGTCTTTTGGAGGTAAGACTAGCAACGGGTGTAGTTGTTAGAACCGATAAGCGTGTCGTATGCGTACGCTTCTCGTATGAGGGAAGGAAGTTCGTGGGCGAACTTATCGTGCTTGAGTTAGACGATAAGTTCGATATGGTATTGGGCATGCCGTGGACTGCACGGCATGATCCAGTGATCGACTGGGCGAAGCGCACGATCGTGCGCTTCAGGAGTAGCGGCGCGACAGAAAGCGATGGCCCTGTCGGCGCAGCACATGCACCTCGCGGTTCATGCGACCCCCCAGCGGAGGCAGCGGGAGGCGCGGCTGTCCCTGATCTTTCCGCGCGAATACTGACGACTGCGAGAGTCGTTAGAGAAAAGTGTGTGCCGGATCAGAAGTCACTGAGAACAGTGATCTGGGCGCGTTAGCTCCGGGAGCTGATGCGATTGGTCCAAACATCAATGGACACTGGGCGCCGTTAGGCAACGAGGAAATAGAGGCGCATCGGCCCCGGGAGCCGACGCTGCAAGCGGTTGCAAACGTCCCGCAACGGAAATGCTTGCGTGCTCGCGTGCAGCCGGTCTGCACGACGAAGCGGGATGCAATCTAGCCGGGCTTGATTGCGTGCGCCCGCGGGACGATCTCGCCGGTAGTCAAACGAGAAACTTGTCCACGGCCGGACCTGGACAGAAGAACACACGTGGAACCGGGTTCCAGACGAGAAGAGAATGGCGCAAGCGAGCCAACCTGATTGTCTTGACGCGTACGGATACTGGTCTCCAGTATCCGAAGACGGCGCTAGAGAGCCCTCCGACGCTAGCGTCGGAGTTGACTTCACTTCCAGCTATGAACTGGAAGCGTTTCGCCCTCGACCTGCACGATGGACGAATTCGAGCAGATCGGCATCCTCTCAGAGGTCGAAAGGATGAAATGTGAAGCAGAAGAGCTGAAACAGGTCGTCAATGAGGGCGCTCACGCCCTCAGCGCCAAGTCGAGGAAAGAACGCTTCGCCCGTCTACGAGGTCCTGCGCCAGTTCAAGGATGTACTCCCGGACGACATTCCTGCGGAGTTGCCGCAGGACAAGGGTGTTCAGCACGGAATTGATCTCGTGCCGGGAACGACGTATTGCGTGACGCGGCAGTGGCCACTGCCGGGAGAGCAAGTCAAGGCGATTGACGACTTCTCCGAAAGTCGTCGCAAGACTGGACAAGTGCGGGAATTGAAGTCCCCGCACAGCGCGCCCACGTTCTGTGTCGAGAAGGCACAAGCGGGTGGCGTATCGTTCATGCTTACAACAAGCTGAACGATGCGACGGTACCGGCGCAGACGCCGATACCACGAAAATATATGATCATCGATTCGATGGCTTTGAGCACTATCTTCAGTACACTTAATCTGATAGATGGATTCTATGACATCCTTATGCGTGAGAGTGATATACTGTTCACGGCGGTAAGCACTCCGACCGGCATGCTCTGGGAGTGGCTCGTTATGCCACGGGGACTAAAGAATGCCCCTGTGACGTTCAATAGGTGTGTCACGCACTTGTTGCGCTCGGTGCGCGACTTCGCACCGAGCTATTTCGATGATGTGTTTCATTCAAAGCAGGGCTGTGAAGGGAAAGTCGGATGTGGGAATGCACAAGGAGCATCTCCTCAAGTGTTTGCGCTCATGCGCAAACACAAACTTCATGCAAACCTCAAGAAGTGTATCTTCGGGGCTAGCGAGATACCCGTCCTTGGGTGTCTCGTGGGGAAGAACGGCGTACGCCCTGACCCAGGATAGGTCAGAGTGATCAATGAATGGCCTACGCCTTCAAATGTCAAGGAACTGAGGCAGCTCCTTGGACTCGCCACGTACTTGTGCAAGTACGTGAGCAACTACGCGGGCAAGATTCGCCCGCTGTCACAGCTCTTAAAGAAGAATGCTGTGTGGGATTGGACTGCTGAGTGTCAGCAGGCTTTTGATGCAGTCAAGCAGGGCTTGGCTGACGCGCCGATCTTGGCGGTAGCCGACCAAGATCGTCCTTTCCACGTCGTGTGGGATGCAACACGATCACGAGGGACGTGCTCGCGTGGTCTACTATCAATCGCGTGAGCTGAAGCTAGCTGAGCGCAACTATCCAGTGCATGACAAGGAGCTCCTTGTCATGAAGTATGCACTCGAGAAGTTTCGAGTGTATCTACTTGGGAGTAGACCATTCGTGGTCTACACCGACCACGCATCATTGCGTACGGCGATTAAGTCGCCGCACATCTCACAAAGAATGGCGAGATGGCTCTCATTCTTTGCGGAGTACAACTTCGAGGTTGAGTACAAACCTGGAAGATTGAATGTTGTGGCCGACGCGCTGTCGCGTCGACCTGCCTATGCGGTACACAAGACCGACGCCAATGCAATTAGCGTCGTACGGACGTCTACACCCTCGTCGTCTTTGTTAGACGACGTGAGGTCCGCATACGCGAACGATGCGGATACGAAGCAGTTGTTAAACTACTTCGCGGCACCTTCTGACAAGTCTCGTCAGAAGCTGGCCAAACACCTCCGTGCCCTTGTAAACCGATATCGTGTACACAACGGTCTACTGCTTTACAGCGCAGTTGACGACAACGCTGATCGGGT
>BSXT01001190.1:0-26678 GCA_030267785.1 Phytophthora fragariaefolia
ATACACTCGAAACTTTGCGAGTGCATACTTCATGGCAAGGAGTTCCTTGTCATGTACTGGGTAGTTGCGTTCAGCTGGCTTCAGCTGGCGCGACTGGTACTAGACCACACGATCACGTCCCTCGTGATCGTGTTGCATCAAAGCGCATCCGATTGCAAAATCGGATGCATCACACACAACGTGGAATGGACGATCTGGGTCGGCCACGGCCAACGGCTTGTATTTCTGGACGAGTTTTCGTTTGATAGTCGTGGAATGATACACAAGAGGGGCTACTCGCTAAAAGGCAGGACAATTGCGATCTGTGGCGACCTTCAGGGCAAGCCACGAGTTTCAGTTTTGGCGTGGATGGTGTCATTGATTGTTTCAATGCCGAAGACACTTTCCACAGAGTGGAGTTTGCTAGCTGCCGCAGTGATTTTGCGTATTCAACAAGAAAGATAGGGGGATCCAACTCGGTGTGGGTTTTAGATGGTGCTTCTATTCACCGAGATCCCGAGATTGTCCACTTCCTGAGAAGTTTAGGTATCGTTCCTATTTTCCTACCGGCGTACTGTCCATTCTTCAATCCTATCGATGTCATATTTGGCTACATCAAGCAGTCGTTCCAGAGGCACTACGTTGAATCCAGCAACCCGGACTTAGTGCCTTTTGTTGTCAAAACCTTCAACCGATTTGAAAGGTTTAAAATGGCAAGAGTCTTCCAGCATTGTGGTTCGAAAATTGAGGGGTATTTCGATCCAAGTGGGCCACTCTCAAAGGAAAACAGCTGGTACCTAATCTGGCGAGTGGAACAATGCGCGAGGCAATCGACGAAGAAGAGATTGGGTTTATTGAACGGCATATGCCCGATTCTCAAAACTAAAATAAAACAACGTCCGAAGAAACTAATCCAGGTAGATTGGCGCTAGCATATATGCTAGTAAGTTTACGCTCTTCCATTCACTCACCAAAAAATACCGCACATAAATCACTCCTGGTGGTCGGTTCTCCACTCGCATCAGCCGCTCTAACATATCGGCTCGCATTGGAAGCGGAATAGCTAGAAGTATGCCCTCAATCATTTCCTTGTTGCCCAATGACTCGTGTTCTACGCACTCCAAACGTCTGTCAAGTGCCTCCCAATCCTTGTTAAAGCACTCGTTCTCTCTGAGAGATGCCTTCACGCAGTTCAAGGCCAAATTCCCTGTCTGCTGAAGGACGTTCAAGTGTTCCTCGACCCGAGCGTCCACCGCTCTAAGATTGCGCAAGAATTGGTCGGATGGGGGGGTCCAAGATAGCACTATCCCAAGTATATCGATTGAGATTTCGCGTTATCGCGTTGGCCCACATTGGCCACGTTGCTGTGGTACCTTGGGAAGTCCGCCCCCATATATCTTGTAGCTTCTCCACCACATCACGAGCCGATGACTCTGCAGTTGCTCCAATGTTTTCAGGTCTGACGCTGGCTCTCAAAACCTCCTCGTCTACGCGAGCATTTGGTATACCCAGACCATATTCGTAAATCAATAGCATCACGGTCTCTACTCGGAGTGACACAACCCAAAAGTTCCAGGCCTGTTCCGACTTCAATGTTGGGACAAGATGACGATTCCATTTGAACTGCATCACATGATTGCACGCATGTTCTGTCGGAGGGGCAATAGACCAAGTGTCATCCTGCTTCGTTGCTACCCCATTAACGCGATCGCTAAACTTCAGCCACAGTTTATGCGTGATAGCATCAAACGTAGCACCATTTGCCACGAAGTCTAGTGTCTTGCCCGACGGGTCTCGCTGTCCGACCGTGCTTTTAATGATCGGCTGGACGATCAGCTGTAGTCTGTGTTCATCGGCTTGGGGAAGCCCTCCAGTGAAACACGGATCAGATGTCTAGCAGGAGGTGGTGTCTGGCGCGCAACTTGCGGTGTCTGGCAAGCAGCTTGGGGTGTCTGAGAGGGAGCTCGCGGTGTCCGGCATGCAGATGGTGGTGGATGACACACAGCTTGCGGTGACTATCGTGCAGCTTCCGATGTTCGGAGCCTGGAGGATGATGAAGATGGTGTTGAACTTCTCACACGCTGTAGATACGGCGATGTACGCAAGTTCCCCTGTGATGTTGAAGGAAATGTCCTCGTCATAGAGCCTTCGAATGAGTCTCAAGATAACTTGAGGATCCCCTGCTAGTGTTTGGCGGTACGTCAACACGATGCTCTTCGTCCGAAGTTGTCGCACTGGCGTCTGGTGCAACGCGATGTCGCCGCGCTCCTTAAATAGATGAGCTTATGAAGGCTGTCATTGCATCAGAATGCATGTGCGATTGATTGGACGAACCACCCAATCCAATTTTGGGTAGAACGCACCAATACCTGCGTATCGCGGGGCGGCATAGCTGTCAGCGCGAATTGTTCTGCCGCTGCCCCCGAAGCGCAACTGTTTTAATCGAGTTGACATGGCTACACGTTTTGGTACGTTGGCCAAGCTCGTGATTGAGCTCAAACTTGATCACCACCGCATCTTCAACTTCGACGGGACTGCATTCCGAACATGCAAGAAGTCTAAAAGAGTGATTGTAGTGCGAGGCTCGACGAAAGTGTAATGCGTGGATCTGGCGGTGAATTTTCACCCTTTCTATGGTAGCTTGAGGGAGCGCTGCAGGGTTCGTGGCAGACCTCGTCAAAAGTGGGAAATTGGAGCCAACATCCCACATTTCCCACATCTCAGAATTGGAACTTTCGGGGCAAATGTAGTGGGCTTACTTAGCTCACTACTTTTGCTTACACGTGTGCACGACGTATAGGAGGAAGCGTAGGTGTAGTTAACTTAGATTGAGTATACTTGGCTCTGCAAGTATAGTTAAGTTTAAATAAAGACTATTAATAACCTTTTTGGTAGAAATGAGAACTGAATTGAATGTTAACTTTGGTCTTGCCTCCTAAAACGGATATCTATAAATAGAGGATCTGTCAACGAGTGGTAGAATCTGTATTCTAATGCATGCTCCTTATTGGTAGATATCTATTGCTTTCTACCAATAGTGTTGTTTCCCACTATGAATGGTGACCACACGACAATGCGGCCCACCCGAATGTATCCGTTAGTGCGTGTTGCACTAATGTGGAGGATAGCTCAATTTGTAGCCCCGCTACAAAAAGGCTCGATGCAACATGGTTTGGACGGCTGATGAGCTAGCACTGAGCCTGCTCCAGCTCAATTGGACCTGCATTTTGAGACATCGGTTTGAGCTCGGACAATCCAGTTCCAAATCACTTGGACCATAGCGTATATCCGCAGCCAATGTATATCTGAGCCTGACCAGTCTCAGCTGAGATCATGAAGGCTCTCAATCCAAGACTCTCAGAGTCAGAAGGTCTCAGAGGAAGGCATATTAAGTCTATGGATGTCGGTATCGGTACCTCAGGATAATATACCGGCTCGTGGATTCTGTACAGCAAGACCTTTGCTCTTCCCCGACTTCTCGTCCGCTGCGATCCCTGCCAGCTCTCTCCAGCGATGAGTCTCTGGCCACTCTTGCGTTATCCGATGACGACGTGGAGATTGTTGATGTACTGCCGGCCGTGCCTCCGCCTCCCGCTGGGTCTCGTGAGGATGCTTCCCCTGGTGGTGCAACTGGTGATGCCAATGGGCAGTACCGTGGTCCAGTTCTCCGTTCCAAGGCTGAAAGCTCGGAGTTTCGTTCCGCTCTCCTGTTGGAAGCTCTGGAAGCTTTCCGCTCGCTGTTCCAGCTCGCTGCACTACTTGGTAGCCCACCTCCGATTCGCTCCGGTGGGCTGTTTTGGGGTTTAGTAGTATTTATAATTTACGTACACGCATACACGGTACCCATCTACCGTGCCTATCGTGTTAATCGCGTCTATCGTTTGTATTGTGACTACCGTCTATCGTGTCCACAGTGTATATCGTTACTGCCATGTCTATCGTGTTTACCATGTCAATCGAGTCTATGGGTTGTCGTGTCTATCGGGTTCGCGGTGTATCGCGTCCACTGTGTACCGTGTCTGTCATTTCTATCGTGTCTACTGTATCTATTGTCTCTCGTGTCTACCGTGACTGGGTCTATTGTGGTTATTGTGGCTTCGTGGCAATCGTGTTTAACGTGACTATCGAGTGGATCGTGGTTATCGGGTCTACCTTGCCCTTCGTTTCAATCCTATCGTTTACATCTGTCGTGTCTACCGTGGCGATGTGTCTATCGTGTCTACAGTGTCTATCGTGTCTACCATACATGTCGTGCCTACCGTCCTCCGTCTATATCGTGTCTATCGTGTCTGGTGTGTATGTCGTGTCTATTATTGTGTAAGCCGTGCCTATCGTGTCCATCGTGTATCGTGTCTTTCATTTTATAGTGTCTACCGTCTATGATGTTCGTCGTGCGCTTAACCACTGCCCAACCCCTTAAACGTTAGTGCTATAATTTGAACGTTAGTGCTTTAAGTATGGCTATGGCAATCGTGGCCCTGGTTCATCGTCTCTGCGCGGTATACTTACACTACGTTTAAAAAAATATAAATATAATAAAGTGGCTACCACTACCCGCTCCTCGAAACCGATGCATATTAGTGCTTTAGGTATGTTCACCACTGCAGTGTCTTGTTAGTATTAGATTAATCAAATTTATTATTATGGTTGCAGCGCCCCCGTTCCGCTCGCGGGGCTCGCTGCACTACTCGCTGTGGTCGGTTGGCAGTCGTGGCAGGGCGGGCCCTTCGGTCCAGCAAGTATCTGGCGGGTGCCGCCTTCGCTAACGCTCGGCAGCGAATTGGCCAATCAGAGAACGAATTAAAATAACGCACGGCTATTTTTGTAGTTTTCTGTAAATAGAAGCCAGTCCGAATGATGGTGGGATGCGACACGACAGGTGGAAAACGCGCACCGGCTGGCCCCCAGGACATGCAACAACGCAGGCCGATGCCGCAGCACAGGAACCGGACGGACAGCAGACAAACAAACTTCAGATTCTGTTAGTTGTTTAAGATTCTCATTTTGATCTTGAAATGGTGTACTAGATCGATCGTGTTTACACGATCGCAATGTAGATTAATATTTGACAATACATCTTCACAATCCCCACCGAGCGTATTACTCTGTTTGGTTTGAAGTGTTCATCCCTGAAAGAACCTCGGGCGACACATCACTTTGTTTACTCGATGCCACGCGTACTATATGCACTCACAAACCTACCGTACCCCCTTCTTCTCCATTTCGTAGGCAACAATGTTAAGCAAATTGTACGCCATCCATAGATCGACAGTGCCGCGGTATATGACTCCCCCTGCGATATCGACGTGGTCAAACGGCCGCAGCTTAGGCCCATTTGCTGGTCGCTTAGGAAGTGTTCGACAGCGTTCAGTGCTCTTGAATCATGCTGCGGTTCATCTGCATATCCACGCTAGTCTTAGAAAACAGTTAAGTGATAAATGATAACTGTAACATACATGTGAAAGTTCCAAGCAGGTTTGCAGCCATCGCAACATCCACAAGAATTCATGTTTACGCTTCTTGCATCTTGGATATAACACAACAGCTTCGAGCATTTTGTACGTCTCCTTGATTGGCAGCAGCTCACATGTGCGCGCCAATAGAGCGTTTCCTGTAAGTTTATACCAAAACGAATGGCAGGCACGATAACGGGGTAGAGTGCGTCGAATTCGAATTCCTCGTCGTAGCTGAACCGTGTAAAATGTTCTTTAGCTGACGTGACCATCACGGTACCGTTGAACTACTGAAGCGCTTGCTTCACGATTATAGGGGGAGGGGGGGCGATCCACCATAGCGGCCAGACTGCTGATTCACGACTGAAGGTACAAAAACGACCCTTCCAGATACATGATACTTCGAAGTACATAAAACGGCGACCTGCAGCAACGACGGCCCGCAGAATGACGGCCGTTTCGTCCTCTCTAAATCGAGCAGTAGGCTCGCTAATTTACTGTCGATCACTCCGCAATTTTGGCAACATGGAGCCAGCTCAGCTACTGTGAATCCCACCCCAATTGATGTTTGTAAAACGTAATCTAAATCTATAGTATTTCCCGGGCAGGAAGATCCAAACGTTGAACACGATAGTGCGGGGGCTTGACCCGCAGGAACGTGTAGCCTAGTGTATTTATCTCCTAGGCAGCAAAATGCAGAGTGAGGTCAGGGACTGATGCTGACCAGCCCTTCACTCAGTCTCGCCACTTCATCATGTCCAGAGGCGTCCCTCCAGCATGGGTTGAAGTGAGAGACGGATCGTCCTATTGACGATACTTTAGCAATCAGACATGTAGAGTATACAAAGTTCCACATGCAGCTCAGGTCAGGCACGGACAGCCAGACCTGGCGAATACGCAGGCCACGTGTGACTGGCTGGGAGCCGTCGGACACACCTAGGGCATCAAGGGGCAGTCTGTGATCTCTGCGTCCCTTTATGATTGACAGCTGAGCCAAGCTGCTCAACTTCAAGGTCCGGTGTAACCGGCGGCCACTACACAGCCCCCGAAGCTTGGTCTCAGTGCGCGTCTACCGTGGGCACTGCTGGTATTCGAACCAGAGGCCGGTAGTTGGTATTGTGGCGCCATACTTGCGCTCGGTTGCCGCTTGTTCAGCCTGCATGAAAGCTCAGGGAGATCCAGCTAGGCGCGGTCCTTACGAGGCATTCTGGGCCAAGTCGATCTCCGCAGCTGGTGAGCACGCTCCGGCGTCGAAGCAGTCGCAGCCGGCCCTGCTGTCGACGGCGGTGCTATCAGAGTCATTGATCGTGATCGTCGCTGTCTGCGGGCACGCTTTGACGCTGGCTCAGGCGATGACGCTCCTGTTGCCGAGGTTGGTGCGACCGAAGTCGTCGATCTTGTACAGCTGCCTAGAGGAGGCTGGGAACCTTGGTCCCCGGCACCGGTGTGCTGCTGGCCGTCCTCAACCTGGGCCCGTCGTGGTCGCCGTGTTGGTGCTGAGGGTAGGGCCCTAGCGGCAGTAGTAGCGCCCACATTACTGGTGTCAGCTACCACTGCGGGTTGACGTCGTCGTCGCTTCCTGCTGGTCTTGCGACGCTGAGGTTGGTCCACGGCATCCTGTGACGCGAGTGGTTGCTGGTCAGCTGGTGGCTGCGACCTGGTAGGTGGAAGTGGGCGCGTCGGCTCCATCACGACACCCTTCATCTTGTTCCAGTACTCTTTGAACTTGGGATCGTTGGCGTGAGTGGCGTAGTTGTCGACGAGAACACGGATTTGCCTTGGCGAGGCTCTTGACAGGCTCATATGAGTCTTCAATCTGCTGAAGTCCTTTCCAGCTGACGCGTATCTCGTAGTCCTTGATGTTATCGTTCCATCGATGCTCGTTCAGTTTATTCACTGCCAATATAATCCCTTGCGAAGACACATTTCCAAGCGTTCGTCCGTCACGTCCAAGCTGCTGTCAGCGTACATCTTCAGTCGCGAAGCATGCACGTCCAGCTCGTCGCCAGTAACTAAATGCTGCACTCTGAATGAATGCGCGTCGGCACGCACAACACGGTAGGGACCTACCCAAGTTACCTGGAGTTTGTTCCCGTGCTTCTCATCCACTCGAGATCGCAGGACGTAGTCACCTACTGCAAAGGTCACGAGATTTTCACCCCGCTCATGCTTCTTATTTAGTAGGCGTTGTTGTAACCGTCGATCCTCCACCTTGCAGTGCATTGCATGCAAGCTGTTGCGTAGTTCATCGCGGTACTCATCGATCCGCTCGCTGGCTGGAACTTCTTGCAGTCCACCCTTGTCAGGCCGGTAGAATCCCCTCAGCGGCGTAGGGCACCGAAGCCCAGTGAACAGCTCCACAGGCGCCTTGTTGCCCAGCGAGGGCACGGGCGTGTGATTGAGGTTCGCCTGGATCATGGGCACAAGGTACACCCAGTCCTTGTGGCTGATCTTGTACGTCAGGATCATCGTTCTTACTACTTGGAGCATGTCCCTGTTTACGCGCTCAATGGATCCATTGATCCAAGGGCTGTAGGCTGGTGTGAAAGTCTGCTGCGTGCGTAGACGTCTGCTCCGTTTGGCCACTACTTCATTCTTGAAGTGAGTGCCATTGTCCGAGATCCAGTTCGGGGGGATTCCAAATCGTGAGTGCCATGCTAGCAGCGCCTCCACCACGACAGTACTATCTGGTGTGTCTGCCACTACTAGCTCGCAATAATGCGTGGCATGGTCCTTGAGAACAAGTAGGTACTTGCTGTTTCCATAGCTTTCACCCATGTAGAGGTAGTCAAAATGCAAGACACCATTGCGCGTGCTGCAGTTAATCGTCTCGCTCCACGGACGGGGTATAATCTTTCCCCCCTTCGAATACAGACACAGCAGGCAATCTTTGACAAACTTGGCCACTACTGCTGCAACATGGTCGATGGCGAAAAGACGTTGGAGGTGGGCGAGCATTGCGTGCTGGCCACGGTGACCTTGGGCACCACATTGAGCCACAATGCATAGGCGCTGAAGGAGTTCCGTGGCATCGGGCGGAATCCATAAGCGGTCGTGAAGTGTGAGTAGGCCATCCTCGGTCCGAACAGCTCCAGCGGGAGGTAAGTACTCGGCCTGTATCTCGCGAAGCTCTTGGAGGGTAGGCCACACAAAATGCTCGTCGTCCAGAGGTCGCAGCGGCGAAACTGACTCGGCAGTTGTCGGCGGCGAGGCACGGACGGTCTTGAGGCGCTTCACAGTCGGGCTGTGGTTCCCGGCCCAGCGTGAGATCATGTCTGCCCACACGTTATCGGGTCCGGGAACGTGCTCCACTACGTAGCGATAGTTCATTAGTTTCATGGCCCATCGTAGTAGCTTGCGTCGTATATGTTTCTTCACGGACTCATGGGGTGCGAAGACATGGATTAGATTCCGATGATCGCAGTACATACGATATGGCTTAGGGCGCAGCAATAGGTAACCAAGCTTATCACAGGCCACCACGATTGGGTAGGCCTCCTTCTCGATGACAGTCCAATTGCATTGACTGCCAGTGAAGGTGCCACTTGTGCAGTGGATCAGGCGATGTTCTTGCTCAGTTGCTGGCTTCTTAGGGTCAAAACCTGCCACTTGCGTAACAATCACTGCGTAGCCCACATCTGAGGCGTCAGTGAACAAACACGTTGTCGCACTGTCATCAGGAAAATCGAGGGTGGCTGCAGTCACCAGATCCTCTTTAACATCATCAAACGCTCGACGTTCGTCGTCAGTAAGCTCAATCTCAATGCTGGCAGCGGCACGTCGAGTCCGCTTAGTGCTAGCCAGTGCTGCATCGAGTCGTCGTTGTAGCGGCTCCTCTTGTCGGGCAAAATCAATGATGCTTTCGCGCATCCAGTTGATGGCGCACACGAATAGCTGAAGCTCGCCAGCAGTTCGTGGATAGGGCAGTGAGCGCAGCGAGTCGATCCGCTCGGCGTCATGCCGGATGCCTTGGCCGTCAATTACCTTACCACACAACTTCACTTGAGTCTGATAGAGGCTTGACTTCTTTGCACTTAGGTTTAGGCCGAACTGATTCAGCAGAGAGAATAGCTCAGCGAGCTTGTCAAGGTAGACGTCAATATCACTCGCGTATAGTAATAGGTCATCAATCCAGATTAGGAGGTGCTCATAGAGCAGCGTAGCAAAGCACTTCTCCATAGTTTGCTGGAAAAATATGGCGGCATCACTGCTGCACGTCGAGGAGTGAAGATTTTTTCATCTGTCATGTAGGATAGGAACTCCTGGCAAAGCTCAGCCAGGGGAAGTTGCCAAAAAACCTTTGGGAAAATCGAAAACTCCAAAATGATTCATTCCACGTGCATGTTTCACTGCTAATGATAAAATAGGCATCACAGCAGCACGGACGTCCGCTAATTCGTTCACCGCTCGATAGTCCGTTGTCTGGCGGAGGTCCATGAGGTCAGCAGACTTCTTGACTGGCAGGACGGGGCTCACCCATCGACTGTCCGGATTTTCGTAGACCAATCCTAACGCAACCAATCGAGAGTTAAATTCACCGAGAAATTGACGGATGTGTGGAGGGTACTTGCGAGGCTTACACTTTACGGGTCGAGCCCCTTCGCGTAGTCGCATCTTCGTCGGCGGCTCTCTTGCTGGTGGGTCATCACGCAGCTCCAGGTGCCACACATCAAATGCATGAGCAATTGTCCTGAGGGTCTCCAGCCGATCCACAGGAAATCCATTCTCCACGGAACGATCCAACAGTCGCTCCACCGCCGCGAAAATATCATCATCGCTTGAGCTGGTGGCGGCCACGGGAGGTTCATCAGCTTCGAGCTCGATATTGTCACCGCTAGTCTCATCACTTCCGCGGTCGGCCAACATCTCTAGCTGTCTGTCCACGTCAATGCCGAGAGAAAGAAGTAAATCATTGCCCACGATGAACTCGTTATAGTCAACATCCGCGATCAACACGTCCACCACGCTCACCGGCTCTACCGGTCCCGCAGCGGTGTGGATCAGCAGATGCAGCTTGACCTTCTTGTCGGCCGTCACCCAGATGGAACCGTACGCTTGATTCCGTACCGGGTTGTCGAGTCTCTCAGCCTACACACTTGGATCCTACGTCTTCAAGCGTTTCCAGTGTGAACGGCCAATGACCGTGTAATCAGATCCACTGTCAGGGCAATAGGGTAGGCGCAGTACTCCATTCACGGTCACCTCACGACCAGACATGGGAAGGATTTCACCTAGTCTTTTGAGTCGATAGAGTTTGGTCTTGGCCTGGTCACGCAGCGTCTTGCGTAGCGCGTCCTTCTCGGCTTCGGTAGTGACCTTCGGGCAGTCACGGATCCTATGCATTTCTTTGCACTTCGGGCACGGACTAGGGGGCAGCTTGGCCGTCTTAGCCAGAAGCTTGGTCTCCGACGCAGTCCGAGTCGTTTCCGCCGCTTGGGGGTTTCGCAACTTTGATCCACGCAACTTCTTATTGTCCTTGCGAAGGCGATCCTTATCCGGCTGGGGGTCATCACATCCAGCTCGGTCACGCTTCTCAGACTTGCCACGCTTCTCCAACTTCAGTCGTTGGAATTGCCGTTCGTGCTCAGTCGCTTTGTCGACGATGAGCTCGTACAGCAGTCGTGGGTCAGAGGCGGCCGGCTTGTGCGAGAAGCGAATGCACATCTTCACCTCAGCCTTCAGTGCCGCAGGGTGCAGCGAGGCAATCAACCTTTCGCACTGATCTCGTCTCCCAGCTTCTCCCTCGAAACACTCGGTCAGGCCATTAGCGCGCATGATCTGGCCGAAGCAGTTGAAGTAGTCGAGTACCCTAGCCTCGACATCGCCCTCAGTCATGTTCAGGCGGAGCTTGCTCTTGAACAAGGCTTTTATGTCGGGCAAGGTGTCGTTCATCACCGTCCGCGTGATGTGGTCGATCTCGTCGATCAGCATCCCCTCAATTACATCAGCAGTCGGCGTGCGTAGTCGGAGGTCACAAAACGTGTCTATAGCTCAGCGTCGAATGTCTCGATGATAGGGGTCAATACCGCATCGAAGTCCTCGCCGGAAACACGGCATCTGGCGCGTAGCTCAGCCTCGTACCCACGGCGCTTGACTTTCCACTTTGCCAGGAAGTTGTGCGAGATGCTCGTGATCCTAGGCGGCACGATCGGCGTGACGAGTGGGACCGAACCCATCCGAGCGGCGTGGTCCTCGGAGTGCTGTATGTTAAATCAGCTGTTGTCTTGATCTTCGCATAAGTCCACTGGGTGATGCAGGAGTTGGACAAGCAGCACTCAGTAGAAATTCTACTAATGAATTCTTTATAGTATTTCCCGGGCAGGAAGATCCAAGAGTTGAACACGATAGTGCGGGGGCTTAACCCACAGGAACGTGTAGCCTAGTGTATTTATCACCTAGGCAGCAAAATGCAGAGTGAGGTCAGGGACTGATGCTGACCAGCCCTTCACTCAGTCTCGCCACTTCATCATGTTCAGAGGCGTCCCTCCAGCATGGGTTGAAGTGAGAGACGGATCGTCCTATTGACGATACTTTAGCAATCAGACATGTAGAGTATACAAAGTTCCACATGCAGCTCAGGTCAGGCACGGACAGCCAGACCTGGCGAATACGCAGGCCACGTGTGACTGGCTGGGAGCCGTCGGACACACCTAGGGCATCAAGGGGCAGTCTGTGATCTCTGCGTCCCTTTATGATTGACAGCTGAGCCAAGCTGCTCAACTTCAAGGTCCGGTGTAATCTTAGGCCACTGCAAAATCCCAACAAATACTTCGTAGTAGAATTTCTTCTAATCATTTCATATTACCACTCTTTAATATAGATGTAGTAGTATTTTCAAAGCTTCTTCGTGGTGAAGCTCGACAGTTTGAGAGAAATTATCCGGGGTCATACGGGGGTAGGTAGGTATTTTCCGTATCGTTATAGCATTTTACTGTAGTAATGTATGAATATATATACTACAGTATCAAATATTTAACAGAGAAAATCGGCTAATCTAACTCTGGTAGAAGTTTTGCTGCGGAAACGGTCTGTTCCAAGCGTACAGGGAAGCGAATCCAATCGATGTACAGCTCTCTACCATGCGTCTCGCTCAAGCACCCAGCCCATTGGTTGAATACGACATCGACAGTAGATTCGTCCACCTCGGTGATAGTCGTGCAGACGCCACCTTCCAGAATCCAAATCACCATTTGATCTGGATCAGAAGCTCGATTGCGGGCGTTTGCGTCCGAATCAGCTACTGTCATCATATACTTGTCGATGCGCTTGCCGTCCGATCCCACCTCCCTGGTGTGCTGTGCAAGAACTAGATAGCGGAGATTGACTTCACACGGGATGTTATACGCTATGACGTGAGCATTCTTGTGAAAGCTTTGGAGCACTTGGTAGCACGAGTCTCCTTTCTGGATATACCCCAAACTACGCGGCGCCGCCAGTAAAGGCCACAACGACTTCTCCAAGCGAGGCAAAATCAGTTGTGAGGTATCAAGAGAGCAATTAAGGAGTTTTGTAAATCTTGCGTTAGCCACAAGAGACGTTCCTGTGGAATTGGGAGTGAGCGGGGCGTAGTCTACCGTCCAGCCAAATATTTTCCCTATAGTTGCCGTGCACGGGTAGCGCTTGGAAGAGACAACGTCGATATCACGCATGATTCCGTCGAACATTGCTTGGGAAAACGGGCTAAAGTAAAATGACGGGGTATGATCCGGGAAGTGCACACGCCACCCATCTTCACCCTCATGCCATCGCTCAGTCAGTTTGAGTGAATTCGACCCCATATCTTTGATTGGAATGTGTGCCGCTTGTTCTTGTGTCTCAATCCATGCAGCAGATGATGATGGTTTTTTTTCTAAAAGGTGCTCGTCTTTTGCCATTATGCAAAAATAGCAAATTATGCTAGAAGGTGCTCCCATGAAACCACTGAAATATAGATGTAGGTTGTCCGTGCGCGCACGACCCCACAAACGATGCTGCACGTCGGGCAGCATTCTTCATCTAGGCTGCGGGTTTACCGCCTCGCCCGTGAAGGGATAAACCTTCAGCGACGTTGACCAATTTCTACTTGCCTAGCAACCCTAGATGGTGCACCAGACCCTACACAACACGATAATCTGTATGAACGCATACCCAGACTGGTGTTTTAAATGCCAACAGATCGGCCATGAGTCTCGAGTCTGCAGCAGTCCACTGTGGACTATTAATAATATAATAAGGGTGGGCGTAAGTTGTACCAGCTATATATTACTATAGTAGTAGTTATATCGGTAGCGCCTCTGTCATAATCCACAGATTTTAGCATAATGGTAAAAATGAGCACCTTTTAGAAAAAGCCCGATGCTGATGATCTCTGGTTTCTAACGTCATCAACTGTTGTTGTTAATCTGCAGTCTGTCGGGAATGAGGCCCCGGTTGTCCTGCTGTGCAAGTACCCAGAGCTTTAAGGCCCCATCGAGACCAGAATAGATGACAACACAATTGAAATGCGATCGTCGCTCACCGCGGCATCAAGGGTCTCGGCGGCACGTTTTAGAATATTGGGAATTGTCGCTTGCGCGAGGGCCTAGGGCAGTTAGAAGCGAACGCAGCGTCTCTCCTTTTCGATGAGGTTGCGTGTGCAGAGCGTGGTTGTCTTAAGGGGGTATGGTCGCGAGCTGGGTGGGCAGAATGGGTGTGAGTGTGGAGAACGGGATTCATGGGGTGAGCACCCTTCGTCCTACATGTAAATATGATAATTTCGTAAATATGATAACTGATTGAGCTGTATAGTAATCATATATGGGAGGGACAATTGTATTGTATGAATATCGACGATGGTCCAGCTTCAAAACTCTCGAGAAACTCCACTTCAATTGGTTTGATATGTCGAAGTCAATCGATCAATGGTTTGTTTTACTCTAAATGACTGACAGTCATTGACTGTGATGTCCGAGGCTTGGCTGCTCCGGCCGTTTGTCACGGTTCTGCGGGGGCAGAGCAAAAGGGAGTTCGGGTACGTTCAGACAGATATAGGCACATGACCATCAGATCGAGGAACGTACCATGAAGATGGTACATGTGCCGATCACCCATGGAAACGTCTGCCTGCCTCAAAAGTTGGTCCGTAACTTTTGCGCATCCCTGCTGTTCTTCGCTGCTTTTCCCGCTTGTCACAAAACTCTCGAGAAACTCCACTTGATATGTCGAAGTCAATCGATCAATCAGAATGCCCATGGAAACGCAACGATAACTGTGACAATTTATCACAGTTATCATTGCTCGCCTCTGAACACTATTCTGGACTCCAGAATCTGGAGCCTAGAATAGGCCAAAACGGCACTGGACCCCTATTAACTCACTGCGATCAAAAACTTTTATGTTGAATTGATTGTTAATTTGCATGAGGTTTGAAGGAATGTCATTCCTGTCTCTTATATGATATTTTTTATGTACAGTATATTGGGGATATCTTATTGCAAACGGAAGTTGTTGTCGTTCCAAGCCATCCTCCAGACTATTGGAACTTTGTATGGCTTTGACTTGTGAGAGAAGCGGATGCGTCAAAAATCACAGCAGTTTTGTATTTCATATTCAAATACACCACGTACGCGTTGTGTGTTTCATTGCGCTTGAATACAGTGTATATATGTGTACTTAATACACGAACAGTAGGCAATGCGTATAGAAACGGAATCAGTATCATAGTTTGTACCTGTATAGCATGTTTGTATGGCTTCGGTTTGCTGGTACCGGTACAGGGCATCCTGACGTCCAATCTTCAAGCTGATCATCGCATGTTCCATCCCAACCGCAAATGTTTTGCATAAGAGTACTGTCACGACGGTCACTTTCAACAACGGGCCGCCTTATTAATACGTGTTGAAATATTACGTACATTTCAGATACACTTGTATATGTGTTAAAGTTTGTTGCCAGCATGGTTCCTCCTGGCAGACATTCATTAATAGGGGTTCTCAGTTTTGGTCGACGGCATAAAAATCCACCAATCAAATTGAAGCGAAACTGAGAACCCCTGAGTGTTTGGCAGCAGCAAGAACATGATGCCACGACAGTCGCGGCGCTCGAGACAACGGGTGGAGCTTATTCGTATGCGCCTTCCTGGGCACTATCTGCGCTAATTATTTGACGGACGTGAGCCCGACCACGACGACGTCAGTAGCTTACTACTAGTAGACTAGTAGTAGTAGATACCTGAAAGGCTTCGCTCACGCCGAGTGCCAGGAACGACGGGAAGTCCATGCTCAGAGGAAGCCCTCCGCTCGCGCTGAATCGGGGGTGGGGGGGGGTCGCAGGGGCCCGAACTTGCTGCGGACCGAGCTGCTAAATCGTGGCAGGATAGGAGGGGTCGGCAGCAAGACGGCACGATGAAAGTTGGTCGTCTTGCGCCTATGCCTCTATAGTCCCATGCTAAACCCCATTGAGGGCTGCTGGAACTCGCTTAAGGCCAAGATGCACCGGTTCATGGCCGAGAGAAAGCAAGAGTTTTTGGTGCGTGGAGAATATGCCACGTTCACGGAGCATCGCATGCAGTTCATGAAGGAGGCAGTGGAGTTAGGCAAGAAGGTAGTTACTGTAGTAGTAGGTGAGAAACGGAGATTCGCTCTCCATCACCTTGCTCCACTTGCTGCTGCCGAAACTGAGAACCTGTAATGTTAAAATGGCGTAAAACTAGTTTTAAATTTAACTGTATTGGATGAAGCTATATTAAATTACTTACCTAAAGTAAAACCATGTTTTGTCGAATCCATCATGTTGGGCGCTACCCGCCAGTAAAGTTTCGCAGGCAGACGCTTGAATGGTAAAAAAAAATATACGACTTCGAGATCGGCCAATTTGATGCGATGTCTGGCGACCACATCTATTTTAATAATGTTTTTGTACACTGAGGGGAGGTGCTTGGACTCATCACGATGCTATGCCATGTTTACATCCACCCGATTCTCCCTCCCACTTCTGACTCTTCCAGCACCCCGTATCACTGATGTACATTTGAAGTGATATTTTTTATTGAAGGTCATTATTTATATAAAACACTATGCCTGCATGTCCGCCACATTCCCATCTTCACCGTAGCTACACGCAGCAGCATTATCCTTCTGGTCTATAGGTCTCATGCATTAGATAGTTGTGGGTTCTTGATGATGTTCTTGGACCTGATTTCTTGCCAAATCTCGTCGCAGCATGGAGCTGGTCAGCGGCAGAGGATTCGGGCATGTACCTTAACTAGTTGTTATGATCTACAGTTATAGTTCAGCAAATGTGCTCCGCACCGTTCGAGAGCGCAACTCCAACCCAATCCATCGACACATACGAACACAGAAAAAGGAAATGAAGAAACTTCTTAAAAGCAATCGGCACCTTCACGATAGAATCAACTGTTTTGAGTGTAATCAGCCAACAATGTCGTTCGTCACTGTAAAGCGTTTCCTGGAACGCTGACGAGATCTCAGCACGAGATTAACTGGCATAGTGCAAGGTTAACGCTCATATCAGAATCTACAGACCACTATATAGCTCACCGATACCGTAGAGTTGAACATTCGTCAGACTTTAGGCAAAAAAAAACTGAGTTTTAGGCGGAGGGCCGACAGATTACCCTCTCCAGCCGACTGTCTTATGTTGCAGACAGCTGCTTGCTCAATGATGCGCTAACAGTCACAACCGCACAATTCCCACATACTCACTCACGTCATTCCAAGACGTCTACCGGCAAGCATACTGGCCTCCGTTATCTCATCGGCACGGCGCAAGAAAATGCCCCTCGCCACTGAGGAAGAGATCGCTCTCAAACTCAATATCTCGGTACCCCCGCAGGTATGGAAATCTGCGATGCATGAGAGAAGCCGAAGAGAGCAACAGCGCCAACGGATGGTCAAATGGCGGCGCCTAAAGGAGGAACAGCTGAGTGATATGCTTCGGGAGCGTCGGTTGCTGGAGAAGGACCTGCAACTTCGGGTTATGAAAGCCCGCGTGGAAATCGACCGACTTCAAGTGGTAGCATTAAGGGAAGCGTATCACCAGAGCATCGTCGAGGTTGCCGCACTTTCAAGCGAAAACATGTCTCTACGCGAAGCGATCGAGCAACAAAGCCGCATCGAGGCTAAATTACAGCAAGACGCTCAAGACTTCCTAAAGCTTCTTAATACTGAGGACTCTCTTCTACCTCTGGTGGCGTCGAACTACCACGGCGAAGCTGGCTGGCGCGTGCACTTCCCCAACAATGAGCCGTCCTTCTACTTCACTCCGTTTACCAGGGATGAGTACGATGGTATTTTTGCACGCAACGACTTTGCTGACCGTCACCCGTGCACTGCGACAGTCGGGACGATTCTTGGCTGGACGATTCATTTCACCCCACTGACTCAAACTGCTCCGGGGGTGGGCTCGTTCATGGTCCGCGCTCGGTTCACAAGGTGTGTTCGTTGCTCCCTCGACGAGTCGGAGAGAATTTTACCATCCCTCGACAAGAACTTGTGGCCTGTACTCGTGACGCCGAGCAGTTGGGGGCACTCTCAGTCGGGAGGAGTGTTTGTCGGGTGCTCCAGAATTTCAGTGCGAATGAACACGTTATGGTTTGCAACCTTCCGGGAGAGATGAACATGCGTTACCTCGTCCTAGCACAGCATATCCGGCAGAAGCAATCGGATGGCAAGCGCGCGGACAAGTACAGCCTAATAATCGGAGATTCGGAAACCAACGCATGCAACCGAGAGGTCCAGGGTCCTCGACATGATGTACAATGGGTTCTCGAGGGTGGTATATGCATCACCATCTCCGAGGTGGATGAATCAACCATCGACGTTGAATTTGACCAGTGGGCTGGATGCCTCAGCGAGAGCCATGGCCGAGAACTTTACATCGACTGGATTAAGTTTCCTGTTAGGCTGGAGCAATGTATATCGCCGACAAGACTACTGCGCATATAGCGAGGAGTTGGTGATATTAACATTGCTTCGACAATCACTGACGACGGTAATACTTGATGGGGGGTCGAACCAAGCAATAATAGTGTTGATTTTTGGTTCGGTTTCCTGTTGATTATTTTGCCCAAATGCTGGTGATTTCAAAATCAACTACATGTTCCTGCGGAGGTGGTTGATTTTTAAAATCAACATGACGATTTCTAACTTCAAGGAGATCCCTCCTGTTTCCTCCTGCTATTCCCTCCAACGCCCATATCATCTACCTCCGAGATGAAGAGGTCATGGTTGCTGTCAGATTCCCTCTGAGCAGTGCATCGTCTTCTTTGTCGATAATGGCTACTGCCATGACGTCGATAATGTCTCGAATTAGGTGCTGTCGTTCGCTTATACGCGGCATGATACGCGGGGGAGACGCGGAGAGGACGAAAGGGCCGGGCCATACAATAAATGGTGCAAACTATACGGGGTAGGTGGTACAAAATAAACAGGTCACACTATACAGTCACCATCTGCACGTACTGATGTTCCTAGTCATATGCTGTCTTGTATTTTCCGGAGAAAGCTTCACACTATCTGGAGAAATCTATCAACCTTCATTCGACTACTTAAGGCCTCAGTCAGAATGCAGCTTCATACCGAGTCATCTCTACATCTTCTTCGACTACGCAGCCTTGGTCCGACCAAAGCGAGTCGCTGCGGGGCGATAGGCAGGCGTAAGGAGAAAGGATGTAGAGTGACAAAGGTTATGAAGATGCAATTTGCTAGAGCTACGGTAATACGAAGTGGTAAGGATGAAATACGCTAGTGGTACAAGGAGCTGTTGCGGTGAATCTGGATTTGTTTTGCCTGATGCAGCACGTGGTACCAAGAAAGCTGCCTCAGCTAATGCCCATTTGATTGCATCGCAGCCTAGCAAACCTGCTCAAGAACGTTTTGAACGCACTAAAAACAGCGTTGGGACTGTTTTTGGAATAATTGATCGTGTATTTGATGGATCCGTTTATCGCTACCGTGTTCAGTGGAGGGATGAGCCCGGCGGCCATCGTTGGCCAGACTCTTGGGAGCCTGGTACTCGTTTGCGCGATGATGGTTTAGCGGATGCCTGTAACATCGTAGATCTATGGAAAAGGTCTCAAAAATTCCTGTTTTTACAAATTTTGCAAGCTGAATGGCCACGCTACTCGCATCGGAGCGCCCCCCCCCCCCGGAATTCGAATGGCGGCCCAATTGATCGGTAGTTTTGATTGGGGCATTGATAGCATTGTCGATGAGTTTCGGAAGTATTGCTCTAGTAGAGGCCGGCCTCTATCAGAAAAAGGATTTTCGTGTGGAGAGCTTCGCGTTTTTATTAGGTTTGCAAACGAACGGTGTCCGGGGCCATGTCAGCGGTTGAGTTTACCGATACTTGACAGAAGCTTGATGTCGGGTGTGAATGGTTTTAGTGCTGGTGCTCGTCTGCGGACACTGTCTATTCCTTGTGGAGTATACTTGTGTGCAGCATTTGACTCTAAAAGGTGCACTCATTGCATTGTTATTCAAGTCACAGCTGACACCAAGCGTGTGTTCGACTACGAGCATGATGGGGTATAGCTATGTCTATCTACGACACGAACTGGATTTTAGGAGTGATGTTTGTGCGTCGCGTCGCTCACTTTACAATGAAAAAAATAAGGCGCGCCATATACCCAATGCGTTAAGACTTACTAGATCATTGCCACCCCAGTCTTATACGGCTTTTCACTGGTAGATGAATTCAAATGACTTAAAATGGATACGGCTTAACTACACCATCAGACTTCGGATTGTCTAGTATACTTACCTATCGTCCTCGGCGTATTTATGCCATTATGGTGTGTTAGTTGATTGCACAGCTGAGATACAAGGATAAGGGTTCTGAAACAATTGACAAACCAGGCTTATACGGCTTAACTACACCAACAGATTTCGGATTGACCAGTATACTTACGTATTGTCCTCGGCGTATTTACTCCATTGTGGTGTGTTCAAAGTTGAGATACGAGAATTCGCATATATTCATATGCGTGGATAAATTACACAGGCTAAGATCATGATGAAACGGTCTTATTATTTTGCTGTGGCATGAGGCGCGAGATACTCGCGGGTGGCATAACTTGACTTACCGTGCGAAGTGAAATGCGTGCCCACGAGGCTGTGTGGATGCTCGCGGAGACCGATGGTAATCCGTATGCGCGCGATTTCGCAGTTACCCGAAAGCGTTTTCCGAACGCCTCCCGTGACAGTAAGTGGCTACTCGGTAAGGGAGGGATTAAGCTTCGCCAGACATGGTTCGCACTACCTCAACAGACACGTTCAAAGCTCATGAACGCAACACCAGATCCTGACATGGGAGTATCTACCTCCGGTATACTAGACGAGCGAACTATACGTAGCCGCGCGCCCCAGCCAGAACGACAGGAGAGATCTGTGAAAAAACAGCGCCGTGACAAGAAGAGCGACAAGTCAGCTTTTCAACGCTTAAAGACATCACGAATTAACGCCCACGATGTTACAGTAAAAGAGTCGCGCGTGCTGCTTCAGATCGCGTATGACAATGGCGACATGAGTGGTTTACTCGATTCCGCTTTGGCTATGGTTGAGAGCTCTATTTAACTAGCGCGTTTCAAGGACAATACTACTTCCGATCGCGGAGCTATTGATGCCGTAGCGAAACGACTTCGGTGGACATGCTCCTCAATAGCAGGGATGACGCAATTTGCGCCAGTCCCATTTGACCCTGATGCACATTCCAAGTCGTTCGCATTCGACCCAAATTGATAGAGCACGTCGCTTATACAAAGCCGGTACATATGGTGAATCAGCTGTGGAGAATACGAAAGCGTCTGTAGTCCTGCCAACACGCAAGAGGTTTTTTTAGTGAAAGCTTGCTCCTAGATACTGCAGATGTAACGGGGTACGAAGTACCGTTACTAGCGTACACTGTAGTTGCAGGAGGAAGCTTTAATAATAAAACCAAGTGTTGGGGTCGGGGTAAAATCAACTCTGTTTATTTTTGGGACGGAGGCGGCGGCCATCCGTCTTCTTGTGAACCACTCAAGTCTAAGTCGATGCCTGATTGGCTGAAAGGGGTCTGGCTCCCCACTTTCATCCAATCCGGCTATGACAACGGGGCACACGCTAGCCGTGTGCCCGTACCTGCTTTTATGCATGTAGCCATGGGGCTCCTACCTACTTATGTAACTCTGTCTACCTACTTACGTAACCGTAACCAGCCCGTTACAGCAGACGGGTGATTACCTTGAGAAAGATCGTACATGTAAAGTATTGGGTAGAAAAATAAACAGGAATAATCAAAGGGGTCGATATAAAGTGACCTACAATTCAAAGTATTAGTTCAGGATGAACTGCACGTTAAGCACAGACGCCGATTTTGGGGGTCGTCCTATAGTCACCGAATCAACGCGATGGTTTTGCTTATCTTTGTTCTTGTTGACATTAGCTTTTTTGCTTTTTATTAATTTCTTGCGTTGAACTCTGTTTTTCAGCTTGGCCGTAGGATCATATCGGTTTACACCCAATCCGAGGCTACGCTCTGCAACTATGATGTGCGCACAAGTTAACATTTTTGAGAAATATTTGCACCCACAAACCCTTCGGTCTAAATCGACTATCCATCCTTGATCGGGCATCCCCAAACGATGTGCTCGATGCATTGACCACTTCACAGCTTTAGTCTCCAACTGCTGCTCTCTAGCAGAAATTGCGTCTATTTCATTTTCGGCGATGCTTGGATGTAATCTGCCATTCTGGGTGACACCTTCGTTGCCCTCAACAACCTGCATTTCTGGAGTGTGTTCTTCCATTACCGGTACAGTCAACTCCATCCTTGAGGGCTCAGCAGCTACCATATCAGCGGAATCTCCGAATGCAGCTGCAAAATCTGATATTGTCCCCGCTGAATACGTTATTACCTCTTGACTAGCAGGGATTCGCAGTTTTTTGACACAGACAGTACGGTGCAAGTTTGTTTTCGTGACAATAATTTGCTTTGAGTTAATAATCTCAGTTGCTTCTGTAACTAATTCAGATGTCGTGACAGCAACATAACTAGGTGTCACAGGTTTCTTCAGTTCTAAGGTCTCAATCAGAACCATTAACCGCTGTAAAAGCAATCGCATGTGGAATCGACGACGTTGTACAAATGCTTTTATGACCGCATTAAACACTTCGCATGGATTGTTGGTCGTGGGGTAACCTTGTGGTGTATGGTAAACCTGCCATCTCCAGAACCGACCATTAATCCACTCCGACTCAAAATTGGTTCGTAAACGAAGTAAGGTGTGAAAATTCACGCCATCGATCGAGTTCTCGCTTCTGGCATGCTTCATAATCTTGCTGGTTACTGCTGTAATGCATGTCCATAATTGAGCGCATGATCATGTAGCGATCACCTGGAAGTAAGTGTTGAATTTTCTTGCGTACATTATAAAGAACGTGAAAGAAACACATTAGAACGGTTGCATCCGCAACTTCCGGTACGCTAGTAAGAGCCAAATATTGTGCGTCTTCAGCGTCGCCCATAGCAGCATCAATCTGAAGGCTTCTACCCCTAAGTTTTCGGACTAGCTGGGCGAAGCTTCTAAAGCACTCAGCGTATTCGTTTGAAGTGCGACGGCTTACAACAAAAAGAGCACATAGTGGGTACGAGCGCGCCTGATCCGTAACCCGCATGATATCACTGGGTAACCAATATCACTCACCTTGAAGGTTGCATCAGCATGAAACAAAGTAAATACTGATGCTGAAGCAAATTGCAGGCAGCTGTCAATTAAGCCGAGTGAGGTGATGCCTATAATAAAAGGATCGTCATCTTCTCCAGAGCCAACGTATGGGAATCCATCAGCATCTTGTTTATTACCAAATAAGAACGCTTTGTCCGAGTCCAGGGATGCATTGTATGCACGTGCACGGACCATGACTACAATAGCCTTAATGTTTTTTTTGTTCCGTGATCCCGACGAATTTTTTTAAAAGCGTTTTGTATTTGAAGCGGTGTAAGCCAACCTCGTTTTGGGCCCGGAAACAAAGTTTGCCTTTTTAAATTTACTAGAATCACCCGAAGGGGTTACCAATTTCATCTTGCTCGGCAATAAATGCCTTCATTGTCTTTGTCAGACGAGCTGGAAGAACTGCTGCGCATCGCAGAACCCCACGAGAGTGAGAGCATTCGTTAACCATAACCAACCATTTGTCCGAAGCAGTGCAATGAAAAACTTTGTATACCACATGACAATTCCCGAACTCGATGCAAGTAGCGCTCTTGCATTCTAATCGACGTTCTACCATAGTGTGGGATCCCACACATACACGCCAGGAATTGAAGTTTCGCTTGAGAAAGATAGCTGTGCAGCATAGACCACTGTCCCGAAAGTCATCGATGCCTTCCTCTGAGTCCAGCAACGCGACGCGATGCCAAGCACGTGTCATCCCTTGATTATACGAAGCCGTGAATAAGGCAAGCAGCACGCTGGACATACAACTTCTAAACTTAGCTGTATCGAAACGAACGCGGTGGATTCATGTCCGGACTTTTAGGCTGCTATGTATAGTCTATCCATATCTTCTGTATATACAACACCGATTCTTAGTGCGTTTGTATGGCAGAGAATGGTGTGTATGCTGTGGATTCAAATATGTATGATTTGACCCATAAATATGTATGATTTACCCCCAACTCCGCGGAGAAGAGGCGAGGGGGCGTGCAGCTACCACAAAAACATCAACAGAAAACGGTCCGAATAATCAACAAATCTCTGCCCCGAATATCAACAGAGAGATAATCCACCTAGACCCTCACCAACCCTCCGCTGGGTGGGTTGATGTCAGTACAGTACTAGTGACTTAGTATTAAATCCTATCCTAGCTGTTTTGCCCCTACCATTTCAAGGATTTTTAAGCGAGCCTAAGATTTCTCTTGGACAGGTATAGACCCCTCATTACACTATGGGGTTTATCGAACGGGATGTACTAATGGTTATTCCCCTCTCCATCAAATTCGCCCCACCGTGGGGATCGATCCACTGACCTCCCGGTCCCAGTGTCAGGATTTGTTCTGAATATCAACAGAACAAAAATGGGGGGTACTCACTTTTCGCTCTCTGTTTCGCATTTAGTAGAAGGGAAGACTTCTCCCAGGGCATCGGTTCTACAATTACATTTAGCTTTCTTTTTTACTATCTGACAACAGCGAATCTTGACTTGGTGTAAAGTAACTCAAATATTCCTTATTTACCTGGGAAAGACCCTGTCAACAGCAATTCAAGAACGATTTCTTAGTCAAAGTGGGTACGTGGTAAGCGAGCTGCGTACACGGCTAGACGATGCCCGGGCCGAGCTGCTGTGTCTGATGTAAGCAAACTGGCGAGAGTACACTAGTTTGGTCAAGGAGGTGTAGGAGTACTCGGAGAGAAGAATGATCTCTTAATATCAAATACACGTATCTCTTTATCAGTGTCGGTATCAAGTGATCTTGCCACATGATCAAGATCACTTGATATTGACTTCGCATGTATTTTCCAGTGGATCAATATCAACGATACCACCTAACGTGCTGATGATCCGAGCCCCTGGCCTTGACCGCGCCCCTTTTTGGCGTTATCCCGTCCTTGAGGACGTGAACTAGTTTCTTGCTGATGACCGGTCATGCTCTCATGCCTACGCTTCTGATGAACAGGTACGCTACACGCCGCAAACTTTGGGCACCTTTTTAATGTCATCCAGCACGACAAAAACTCGAATCTACTGCAATGGGTATCCTGGGACAGCGTGACACTATCGTTTACCGCATCGACTCCATTTTTGCCCGACTCATTACAAGCTTTCACGCGTGACACACAGCAGGAAAACTTGGTAGTCATGACATATTATGCTCCAGCGATTATTGACCGCCTCCAAAGTCCGAGCCTTGTCGCCGAATGTTACCACTGTGCGCTGCTACACGTCTTCCCAGAATACAGTGCCCTATGATCTGCCCCTTCGATGGGGTTTGCGGCAGCTGACTTGTAAGCTCGAGCAAGAGCTTCGGCGCTTGGTTGTACCACGTATTGCCTATTCCCATGATACTACAAGATCTTCCTCTCGTGCCGGTTTCTATTCCTGCACTGGGTTGCTATTCGAGGCCTCAACAGCAAGGGTTGCTATCGTATAATAACAATTGAAACATCGAAGACAGCAAATTCTATTTTTCTGATCCCATCTCTATTTAGCAATGGACACTCAAATAGCAACTTGAGTGAAGTTAGTTTAATGCTAAGTACATGTATACTCTTCCCCGGCACATCCACCTGGCAAAAGGGCGATAACGTGTTGTCGAACAGCTGGTAGAACCGGAGTCAAAGCAGGCATGGCGTTCCACGCTAAATGTTCATGCATACAGTACACCTTGCAGTGCACGACCAAGGGTTCGGATCAATTGATGATACTTACCAATATTCAGATACAGCATCTGTAATGGGCCCTCCCTTTTTACATGTGTCATCCGACACCCTTACATACATTACATAAGTAGGCACAGACCGCACACGGCTAGCGTGTGTTGAGTTGGCTCTATCTGATTGGCTGAAACCTGGGGGAGCCAGACCCCAATTTCAGCCAACCAGCTATTGACCTGTATTTGAGTGGTTCACATTAGACCTAAGGGTCGCACCCTGGTCTAATAATAAATCAGAGTTGAATTTACACTGGAATTATTAATTGGTTCTCAGCCTAACTGAGAACGGGATACGTGTAAGCCAGTGACGGGCATAGACTAGGCCCATTACACCTGGTAGCACTTAGTAGTCCTTCCCATGACCAAGTTCGAACCAGCCTGCTGGACCCCCAGCCACGACGCTGGAGCATTCGGTCCTCCCTCACCTCACGTCCGTCGAGTGGCAGGCACTCCACCGCCTCGGGGCTGTGTCCGGAGAAGTGGTTGTCACGTCGCTGCTGAGCTCAGCGACGCCCGACCAACACCGCCAAGCCATCCAAGAGTTCATGGTTCGCGAGCTCGCCGAAGCAACGCGGTGAGTATCAACTCCCTCGCACCCCTCCCGGAACGATGCCGTGAAGATGGAAACATCCACGTACTCTGGGACTGGCCCAGATCGCCTTCCTCTAAACCGCTGGTTAAGAGAGATCGACATCGCGATCGCCTCGAGGTTGATCGAGGCGCTGTCGGCCAAAAGTGAACTTCCTACTGTCACGCCTTTCTGGCAAGGCTAAGGAATGGGCCCTCGGTAAACTCGTTGTTGAACCCAACGCGTTCCCGACTCTGGCGGCACTCCAGAGTGATCTACGTCTCGCGTTC
>BSXT01001192.1:0-25114 GCA_030267785.1 Phytophthora fragariaefolia
AAGTGCGACCGGAACCCTTATCTAGCATGAGCGAGCGACGCGCACGTGATTTACCAGCACGTCTGGCATTCTCGCGAGAAAACGGCAAAACGCCTGTGTGGCTCACACTGTGAGATCGAGTTCGTGAAGCTACCGATTTCGGTGTAGCCAATGGAGTAACCTCAAACGATAGTGCTGGGCTTCCGTCATGCACAACCTGTCGGTTCGTCTCCACTTGGGGGAAGGCAGGTGAGAGCTGGGCATCCTGGAAATGCTTGCATTTGGCAAGGTGACTGACGTAGTTGCGGGTCCTGCCGATGAGTATACCTGGCGGGTTTGAAGTCACGTCGTTTTCGTAGGCAGCCCTACAGAATTTGCATTCGCAATAGCTATAGCCACCTCCAGCCTTCCCCATATCTGTCAATGGCTTGAAGTGCGTGGCCGCCGTGCCTGGGGGCCGACCTGGCGCCATCTCGACCTCTTGTGTACTGTGCTGGTAGTTTGCGACTGGATATCGGCCAAATCCGTCCAGTCCCGGCCATGGCCGCTTGGCCGAATCCCCGTGACAAAACCACGTTTCGGCCATCGATTGACCGAAATTTTAAGTCCCTACTGCCAACAAGGGCCTTGCGGCGCAAGGCTTGCGCGCACCTTTGCACCATCTTGGCATCGGATCCGAACGGACGACGCTGCAAGGCGAAATTTGCAGCGGGAAGAGGGCATATCGCTAAAGAAGCCATCTGGCCGCGGCGAATCGCCGCGACGCGACTTGCCCCGTGAAGACATTCCGCCCTTGGCATGGGAGATCCCCTCGTAAGCAAGACTTTGTCGGTGGTCGAGCTGCGGCACGGATGGCCTCCACTTTTTCATCCATCGCTGCAACCCGCGCGGTTAGATGCACTTGCTTTCAGATCCCAGAGAGTGTGGCAGTCACCTCCAAGCAGGAGCCTTTCTTCTCGCTGGTCCTGACCCCAGATCAGCCTGAACGTCAGGGACACGACAACGCCCTGCTCTGCCAAAGCAAGGGAAAGCCGTGCCCGCTAATCACTGGCCCATGCTTCAACTGCTGCTGGCAGCAGTGCTGCCTGCCCGTCTCGCGAGGATGGAATGCTGGCGGCTGGAACCTTTCAACGCCAGAACAGCACAGCGCGGGATTCGGGCTTCGCATCGGTGGCCGTTGACGGTCAACTTGACCCAAGAACACGATCGGGATGCTCAGGTTTTCTCCAACGGCCCCGAGTCGGGGCCCGACATGTTGCTGCCGGAAAAGAAGAGACATCCACGGCGATTCCTGCTACAATGTACTTCGTAGCAGGAATCGCCATGTAGCCTACATGTACATGTACCGGTATTGTGGTCAGGCTCTACAGCTGCGGTAGAAGCCGAGCGCGCTGGACGGAGACGCTGCCTAAGTCCGCAGCTTGCGGCTCTGGGTGTTGCATGAACAGTATTACAATGTAGCAGTTCGCCAAAGTCGATGCCTCACCACTGCCAGTCGTTTGGGATCGAAGTTGAAGCGACACTAACGAAGTAGGGATTGGGCCCGTGTGAAGATTTCGGAATTAGCAGAGAAGATGGCTGCATCACTTTCGCTGCATGGAAAGGAAAAGAGCCCCACACGTCACAGACAAATACCTCGATCCCGTCGCCATCGCAGCAGGGCGCCAATCATTACATTCGGAGATCAGAGCGGGGGCGCGCACAGCGATGACAGGGTCTGAGGCGTGTGTGACGCCGACGTGTGGCAAGAGCGGCTCGCTCGTGTGCCCAAAGTGCAAGAAGCTGGGCATCCCGCCGGCCATGAGCACCTTCTGCTCGCAGGAGTGCTTCAAGGGCTACTGGGCCTCGCACAAGGCGCTGCACAAGATATTCACGCAGGCACTCGCAAAGGAGCAGGCGCACGCCGAGAGCGCGTCGCCCTTCGATGGCTACGAGTTCACGGGAAAGATGCGTCCCGGCAAGGTGTCGCCGACGGTCAAGGTGCCCGAGCACATCAACCACCCAGACTACGCCGAGACGGGTATCCCAGAATCAGAGCAGCGTGCCAGGCGCGAGAGCAAGGGTATTCCGGTCTACACGCCTGAGCAGATCAAGGGCATCCGCGAGGCCTGTCGCCTCGGCCGCGAAGTGCTGGACATCGCGGGCAAAGCTCTGCGACCTGGCGTTACTGGCGACGAGATCGACAAAATTGTCCACAAGGCATGCATGGAGCGCGGCTGCTATCCGTCACCGCTCAACTACTACCACTTCCCCAAGTCAGTCTGCATTTCAGTGAACGAGGTTATATGCCACGGCATCCCGGACTCCCGTCCGTTTGAGGATGGAGACATTGTGAACCTTGACGTCACGGTCTACAAGAACGGCTATCACGGTGATTTGAACGAAACGTTCCTTGTGGGCAACGTCGATGACGAAGATGTGCACTTGGTGCAGACAACCTTCGAGAGTCTAGCTGCAGCAGCCAAGATTATTCGTCCTGGCACGATGTTCCGTGAGCTTGGCAAACACATTTCGGCTGTCGCCAATGGCGAAGGCTTTTCAGTTGTAAAATCATACTGTGGTCACGGCGTGGGAACGCATATGCACGCAATTCCAGACATTCCTCACTACGCGAAGAATAAAGCCGTTGGCATTATGAAGCCTGGTATGATCTTCACGATTGAGCCCATGATCAATGTTGGCACATGGCGCGACCAGACCTGGCCGGATGAGTGGACATCTGTGACAAGAGACGGTATGCGTTCGGCGCAGTTCGAGCACACGTTCCTTGTGACGGAGACTGGATATGAAATCTTAACTGCTCGTGAGAACGAGCCGGTGATGGAGTGGAGCCAAGAGAAGTTGCAACGTCCGCTGTAAGCATGACGTGGCGAATGAATCAACACATGACCACATTTGTTTTAGGATAGTGTACTCCAATCGAGCCGTCTTAATCCATGAAGTTTTCACGTGGTTAGTGTAGCTTGGTACCGTAGTCGTTATCTTCGCATCCAATATTCGTGGCTGTAAAACTTTCGTTGCCGAAGCTGCTCCACGGCATAAATGCTGCAGGCATAGTAGCCCAGAGCTCCTGCCACCAAGTCGAACCATCACAATTATGAGCACACGCCAACTGAAAGTCGTATATCGTCAGTATTTACCAAGTTTGTGAATGCTGGAACATGCAGTGTAGCCTTGTGCATTCCAAATGTCCACGTGGGCAACTCCCGATGAAAGTAGACGCTATCTCAACAACAACAATCCAAAACTACTGAGAGATACAGGACAACACCCCCACAACGCATAGCCTGCGTACCACTCGAGCAACACCTAAGATGATCGTCAGTGTGATATAAAGAAGCTGGGCTAACAGCACTAGGCGGAACTGTGTGTACAGCATGCCAAAGAGGCCGCTGCGGAACAGGAACGTGCCACCCATCATCACAAGCAGATTGACCAACGCGGTGACCTGAAGCAGCACTTGCATACTTCACCACTCAACCGAGTCCAGTTCTTGTTATCAACGTGAGAGGTGGCACAAGTGGAAATGCAATCGCGTGCCCTTACAAAGTCAGAATGGCGTCGTTGCTGTTGTCCGATGCATCTTGACCGGGCAGATCTCCGTACTCAATGGAGGAATTGAGTCCAACGTCCACGAGGTACAAGCACGCGGCTAGCGCCGCGTTGACGCCGAAGAATGGCGGCACCTCCGCTCCGATCTTCATAGACGTACGAGACAGTCGACGTTGACTTAACGAACGTTGTTTCTAACAGTCGTTCCTTTGTTTCAAACATGCGGTATTTAACGTTCTATTGGTTTGAAAAACAGTTGCGCGCCATTTCACCGCCGCCCGTCCAGCAGGGAAGAGGAGGGCGACGAGCGACGTCGAGCAGTCGCTACCCATGGGGATCTCCGGGCTGCTGCCGGTGCTCAAGAGCATCACCGAGACCAAGTCCATCGAGCAGTACAGAGGCCGCACGCTCGCCATCGACGGCTACTGCTGGTACGGCGCGAGTCTCCTGCCGATATCGCTGGGACGCGTGCTGACTCATCCGTCTCTGCACTCGCTCGGGTCAGGCTCCACCGCGCCATTTACTCGTGCAGCCAGGAGATTTGCCTCGGTCAAGAGACGGACAAGTGCGTAGCGCTCGTCCCGACACGCTGCCGACTGAAGACGAGCTGGTGACACCATTGACGCATGTGGTGTGTGCCGTGCAGATATGTAACGTACTTCATGGAGCGGATCACCACGCTGCACCACAACGGCGTGACTCCTTACGTTGTGTTCGACGGAGGCCCCCTCCCCATGAAGAAAGGCACGGAGGAAGAACGACGCAAGTCTCGACAGAAGAACAGAGAGCTGGGCGTCCAGCACTACAATAACAAACGCTTCAGCGAGGCTCGCAAGTGCTTTGTTCGAGCTGCAGACGTGTCGCCATATATGGCTCACCGGGTTATTCAGGTGAGCTGTACTGCTCGTGCTTCTTGTTGTTCTTGTTGTTGTAAAAATCCTTACTCATTTTGTGTTGGCTTGAGTAGCACTTAAAGGCACAGAACGTAAAGTACGTGGTGGCTCCGTACGAGGCTGATGCTCAACTGGCCTATCTCGTGAAGAACGGACTTGCAGACGGTGTGATTACGGAAGACTCGGATTGCCTTCCTTTCGGATGTCAAACGGTGCTCTTTAAAATGGACCGCGATAATGTTGCGCAGGAAATTCAAGCCGTCAACCTTAAGAAGAACAAAGGTCTAAGCTTTCACATGTTCACTGAACAAATGGTGCGATGTACCGTTGATCTTCAGTCAAGAATTGTGATCTAATTTGTGTTGACCTTACTCGTTTAGTTCCTAGAGATGTGCATCTTTTCAGGGTGTGATTACTTGCCAAGTATCCCTGGGTTTGGTTTGAAGAAGGCTTACACTGCAATAAAACAGCATGGGTCTTTTAGTAAGGTACGAACAACGCTCATGTCAGGAAAACGGCACTTAGAGACTAACTTGTCGAATTTCTCAGATCATCCGCGCGTTGCGTCTAGAGGGAAAAGTTCGTATCCCAGCGTCCTATGAGGATGATTTCAAGAAAGCGATCTTGACTTTCCGCCACCAGCGTGTGTATTGCCCCAGGAAAAAGGTTAGCTTTTGTTTTGTTTGTCCACAATACGTTGGTTTGCTAGCGACTGATATTTGAGCGATTGACGATACCTATGACAGGAGCTAGTTACTCTGACGTCGGTTCCGGCACATTTGCTGGAAGACGACCCGACAATGGACTTCGTAGGTCCTATGTTGGACTGTGATGTAGCGCAAGCAATTGCTGATGGAGACATGGATCCCATCACCATGACACGATTCCCCAGGCATGCAACACCTTTACGTCGACCATCCATTCAGCCTATTCCCCCCAAAGTGAATCGAACGCCACTCGCTCCTCCAGTCAAGACAAATACTCCGATCACTTCATTCTTTCACGCCTCTGAGTCAGCTGCACCTGCCATGTTCAACGCTCCTCGGCCAAGTTCTTCGTCTGGGAAAAGAAAACTTCCGCCGTCGTTCATGGACAAGTGGACAGCCAAAGCACCGTCACCAAAGGGTAAAACTAGTGAAGTTGGTGACACTGCCACGGTTAACAAGTCTGCTGCTGCGAGCCCACTCCTGACAAGTCGCTTTTTCGGTGGAAAGCCCAAGAAAATGTCGCCTCCAGATGAGTCTGTGAAGAAAAATGTTACTCGGTCCTTGGATATCTCGTCGATGTATCAAAGTCAGGAGCCTCGAGGAGTCGATGTAGCAAGGAACATCTCCTTTGACCCCATGAATGACAACGCGAAGTCTTTGCAAAACAAGAGTATTTGCAAAGAAAATCAATCGCCAAATTCTCAAGAAATACCGTCCAATCCCGTTCTACCGGTCAAAGAGACCGCATTTTCGAGAATGATGCGCGCTGGCTCGATGCTTCAGCAACACAAGCTGAAGAAACGTAAGAACTCCGGTTCAGGGTTCCGTGGTGGTGCGCTGCACACCAGGCAACAAGTCCCTCTTTCTAGTCGAATGGGACAATTTGCGTTTAGAGGCATCAAAACTGATACTTCTCCCAGAGTGAACTGTGACTTAGCTGTTGTGCAGCTGACAACCGTCAGTGTCAGCACTACAGAGCACGTTGATGAACAGGAAGTCACTCTGGATCCGGATGATGGCGCTGTTATCGAACCGAAAGCGACCCCGAGCACTCTGGACCAGCAACACACAAGCGTCCCTGAAAGCGCTGTGGTGGGCTCAGAGTCGTCGCCGATAGCATCATTCGATCGGTTCCGATTTCAGCAGTAGTCATTGCTTCGCAGCACGTAACTATCACCATTCGTGTGCATTTGTGCAATGTATTATCTTTTGTCCCCGAAGCATCTACCTTTCTTCCCTCTTACATCGGAGATATCTCCCTTTTGCACAGCGGGCAACTATTGTTTTCACGAATCCAGCCACCAACGCAATCTACAATAGACGCGCAAACTCACTTAGTGATGGTCTGCGCAGCCAGCCAAGAGGAAGATAAACCATAGCTACCCTCATGAAACACGTGGGCACACGGCAATGTCATCGCTCTGTCATCTGGAACAAAATTGTACTGGCAGATAATACAGCTATGACAGGCAGTAACATGCATAGGCCATGTAAACAACATGTTCACAAGACTACATCGGCTGGTACGTACGTGTCGTCGCTTTGTCCACGTGCCCATCGGTGCGTGGGAAGACTTGAGAGTACCTGCACAGCCATTCGTTGCCATCTTTCTTTCTTCACGTCACCAACTTCCTCGCCTAGTCTCAGTAGCTCTTCGTAGGTCATGTTGTCAGGATCGATTTGGCGCTGTTGAGTCACCACATTTGATAGTAGTAAACTGCTCGGGTCGAAAGAGTGCTGGTTATACATCCGTTCAGCCGACTCACGACGTTGCCGGGCCTGATACTCTTCATACGCTGCAATATTCTGGAAAAAAAAAACAGATTGGTAAGCGTCTTCTATCATTGACGTGCCGGCAATTTAACACCTGTTCAGCATACCTCTTGCTGCTGCAGATACCGTGCCAACGCAAGTGAGGCCTCTTCATCACTTTGAGCCCTCGGTGAAGTTGGTCGTGAGTGATCTGCGCGCGGTAATTGCGAAGGGATTGTCGGATCCAGTGGAGACGACACCACAGGTGACGGTGTCGATGGTTGCGGAGAGGAGTCTGATGCCCAGCGATACCGATCAAGTTGATGAACTCTAGGTTCCTGTTCTTGCTCTACTTCGTATCCGTAGGCGCGTGCAGCGCTTCGTTCTGGCGAGTGATGGTGTAAATGAAGTCGCGGACGGGTCCGAGTCCGAGGCTCACCGCTGTGTGTAGTCATGGAATGCGCAGACTGTGGAGAGCTGTGAGAGCTCGTAGACTGATCGGAGCGCAACCGATGCTGCTGTACACGACGTGAGGGACTTGATTCTGAGCGATGTGATTCCATGAGACCCGGTGGGAGACTGAAGTCCAAGTGCAGTCTTCGTCGTGAAGCAGGGGCTGAGTACACTCTGTCGGCACTCCGCCGCCAACCCTCGCCACTGCCTTCTTTTTCCTCTTGGTCCTCACTAGTGCGAGACCCTCTCGTCGATAGCTGCGGAGAGCCGGGCGATGAGCTCGGGCTTTCGGCGCAGATGTCATCTGTCCCCAAGAGGTTGGACTGGGAGCTCCGCTGGCCTCTGGACTCACTGCCCGGCGACCCACCGAAGCTTCTCATTGCCGAACTCGGCGCCACGTGCGGACTCGTGAGGTCTATGACTGCAAACTGGAAGCAAGAATTGTACGTCAGCTCCTGGTCTCAGAGCAGCGGGAGCGACGCGTCCTAGAGTCGGCAATACCGTTGACGTCCGCGAGTTCGGCGTCGACTGGACGCTCTCCGACGTGGCGGACTGCGCGGCGGGTGTGCGCGCCCCGTTCTCGCTCTTCTACCAGCAGCAGATAGAGAGAGCAGCGCGTTAGAGGCGGACTAGAGCCACGACTGGGCACGAGCAGACGCGCACCCCGTGCGACTCCATCAGCAGGCGGCTGTGCGAGCGCTCGAGACGCACGTAGCGCCGCTTCAGCCGCGCGTACTTCTTCTCCAGCAGGTCGCGCTGCTGGCGCTCGCGCTCGAACGCCGCCTCCATGGCGCGCAGCCGCCGCTCGGTCCCGGATCCAGGCCGCTCCATGCTCGTTCAAGTGGAAAAATGGCGCGAGTGCGGTTTAAGAGCACGGTGATAATAAATGCTCCCCAAGTGTCGTCCTAGTTGGTGTGGCAGACACCAAGTGTATAGAGGAGCCTGCTCTTCCAACACGCACGCACCCACGAACGAGCTTCGGTGGCCTCCAGCCGTCGTCCGAGGAAGATCTTGAAGCGATATATACGCGCGTGCGCGACCTCGGGCAGCCAGGCAACCCCCGGCGGGTGATGCAACGGTGACACTCGAGCGCTTTGGGTCCAAGTTGGAGCCCCTGCCGCGTGCCGGTGTCGCATAGAGGCAAGTCCTGGAGTTGCAACGACACAGCCGCGGCAGCTTCAGCTGCTGGACGTTTGACTCGGAGACCCCCAAATTTTGAGTGTCTTCACTGCTGCCCAGCCAGAGATGCACGGGAAGTGAGTCGTTGCTCTGTCGTGTCAGTTCAGCATCGGGCGGCGGGGAACAAGGCCCGCGCCAGGGAAGAGCACGACGTTTGTAGTGCTTCGAACCGTGATCCAGACCGCGAGGTCACCAGACCCTACACGTACAGTACATGTACATGTACTGGGCTTGCGCGTCAATGGCGAGCCCTTCGTTTGCTCGCTAGACCGCCTCTCGCGCGAGTTCTGCTTCGTTTGCGGCGTTGCAGAGACGCAGCGGTGTTTAACCTGCGTGTTGCAAATCACGCGGCCAAGTCGCTCGCAGCTCCAGCCCCAGCTGCGGCAGTCCAGCGCGGACTCCGCGCCGCGGAGCTGTTTTCGACTGGCGCCCGGCGCACAGGTTCGGTGCGCTCGGCGGATGAGCCGGCCGCGGTGTCACTTGAAGCAGATCCGGGCAAAAAGAAGCTCGCGCGGTGAATGGACAGTGGGCTTGTCCGACGGCGGATCCCGCGCAGGGCCAATGGGAGCGGAGACTGCTGCCCTGATCGCGGCAATCCGCTGCGTCGACGGCAACCTCCCGCTCCCGTCGCCGCGCTCCTTACACGGCCGAAGTCGGTCGGTCTCCATTCTTCCATTTGCGTTCAAGCGTCCGCATCCGCCGCCCTCGACATCGATCCGCCTATCTCAACGCCATGGCCGACGAAGGAACTTGCTGCGGCTGCGTCTCGGCCGATGAGAGCGAGTACGACATGGGACTGCACATCGGCTCCATTTTCATCATCTTCGTGGTGTCCGTGGCTGGCACAATGATCCCGATCATCTCGCAGAAGATCCCGCAGTGCAAGGCCAACTCGGTCATCATGGAGGCCATCAGCGCGTTCGCGTACGGCGTGGTTATTGCCACGGGCCTGATCCACATGGTCACCGAGGGCGTCGAAAAGCTCAAGAGTGAGTGTCTCGGCGCCGTCGTGGAGAACTACGAGAGTCTGGGTCTGGCGTTCGTCTTGATCACGCTGGTGCTCATGCACTTGATCGAGTGCGAGAGCTCGGTGTTTTTCGGAGCTCAGGGATCGATGCTTCACGGCCACGGACATGCCCACGGCGAGTCGGCCGTCCAGGAGGCTGTTCTTACTCCCGATGGCGCGGTGACCCCGCATCCTGCTGAACACCCATACCACGACAAGTCTCTGAGCCACGCTGCACACGACGCCAAGATCCGCCGAAAAATCGCCACACTCATCTTCGAGGCCGGCGTCATTTTCCACTCTGTCATTATCGGCCTCGATCTGGGCGTGACCACCGGCTCCGAGTTCAAGACGCTACTGGCCGCGCTGTGTTTCCACCAGTTCTTCGAGGGTGTTGCCATTGGCACGTCGGCGCTGAGCTCGCTCGAGAGCAAGAGTAAGCTGTTCATGGTGAACTTCGCGTTCGCAATCACGACCCCGGTGGGCCAGGTGATTGGCATCGCCATCCGCAGCACTTACTCGGACTCGTCGACGACAGCTCTGTGGGTGCAGGGCATCCTCGACTGCGTGGCCGGCGGCATTCTGCTGTACACGGGTCTGGTGGAGCTGCTGACGTACAACATGACCACGAACGGTCAGTTCCTGTCGCGTCCGGCGTCGCAGCGCTTCACGTTGTACATTTGCCTGTGGCTGGGTGCTGGTCTGATGGCTCTCATCGGCAAGTGGGCGTAAGGAAGCGTTCGTAGTGAAGACCACCCAAGGATGAATGAGGTATTTAGCGACTGCCAAAACCACAGGCAGTGAATCATTATTCCTATTGTACACGCGCTCTGAGCGCTCTTTGAAGCGTTAAACAAATACATATCGTTCTCGTTCGTCTACAACTCGAGGCGACGTTCAAGCCTATGACCATCAGCAGCCTCGTCGCATGCTCTTCCTCGTTGGCTTGAGGCACGCTCGTCCTTGCGTGGACGTGGTACATCACCGGTACTCGCGCGCGATCTTTCTTGAGCATGGAAGCGCGCTCATCATCGAAATCATTTGGGAGGGGGAATCGTCCAAGCGGATCCCGAGATGGCGGAGGTGGCGGAGTCACGCGTGGCAGCGCTGGCGGTGGCCGTCGCATGCTGGGCAGCGCTGTGGACGCTGCTGCTGAACACGGTGCCGGCGGGCGCGCGCGGGCGCAACCACATCATCACGCTCAACATGGCGCACGGCGTCGTGTCGACGCTGTCATCGACGGCCACGCTTTACTACGGACTGGACACGACCATCTCGGTGGCGGTGTCACTCTCGTTCTTCCTCGTGGACCTCGCGGCGATGGTGCACGCGGATGGGGTGCGCAACCTGCTGGCGCTGCGCCAGTCGAGGCTCATGGACTACGGCCACCACGTCTTCGGCCTGTACTGGGGAATCGCGCTGTTCCTGAACGAGGCCACCGTGTGCGACGCGTCGTTCGGCAACGCGTACGTCTGGATGCAGACGAACGAGGTGAGCACGGGCTTTTACAATTGGTACCGCCTCACGGACAGCACGGTAGCAGGCGCGTTGTTTGCCAGCTCCTTCTTCCTGTCCCGCGTGGTGTTTAACACGGTCTACATCATCCCGAGAGTTACCTCGCAGTGCCAGCCGCTGTACGTGCTGGGCTGCTCCCCGTTCTTCGTGCTGCAGTACGTCTGGTTCTACATGATTGCACTTAAGCTGGCCCGGAGCGTGCCTGTGCCTGCCCGCGATAAGAACCGTCGACAGGAATCATCGATCATAAGTGAGCATCCGACAGAGGAGACGAAAAAGAAAAAATGACCCCACCACGCCACTTATCAGCTTCAACAGGAAGCCATAGAACGCATCCATTTTTTGTAGTTCGGAGTCCGCTGTATTGAACTCCTGCGAGAGAAATACTCTCAGAGCAACAACGAATCTTGTCTTCACACTTGCTTTTCGATTAGCAAAAAACTGCATCACTTCGTTATTGGTATCCATGACGGCAGTTTTATCTCAAAAGTAGAGACTTTGCCAGGAAAAGTAGAGCTTTAAAGTCCACCCCGGTAGGGTCTAACCACTTCAGTGCCAGTTTATCCTAAGCTTAGAGCTTCAGGTCTTAAACTGCTGTTTAGGTCCGCGGAGTAGTTCAATCGCTGGAGATGCTCTTAACATTTACTTGCAATTGTTATGGAAACAGGTTGCGCGGTGAAATTCCAATTGTGATCCATCTTGTTCTTCGTAGTGTTGCTATTACCAGTTTCCTTTATAGTGGGGCAGCTCAATATTAGCATATACTGTACTTACCCCACACAAACAGCGCCAGCGCTTTCCATTATATTTGCCATCTACATGTATTTAAAGATGGCAAATATAAGTTGTTTTTAAACAATCGCGTTAACTATGCTACCGGTATCTACTATCCGATAGAATGCGCGATACTACCAAGTTCGAATGCATCAATGTCAAGAATTTTAGATCAAGCACGACCTGGCGGCACCGTAGGGCAACTGTGTAAATGTAACTGGTTGAAATTGAGAAGTTACGGTACCTATTAGTCAAAATTAGAAGATGGCACTAAAAATATCACCATGCTGACGCTGCCAAAATGACCAGGTGCTCGGCAAAATATCACCCCGGTCAAATATAAACTGGCCGACCATTTGCCCTGGCCATTTCGGTCGAAAATTCTAGACTAAAGAGAAATGTGCTGTTGCGGAGGGCGACTCTTCGAGAAATGGTCGGTTATTTCGAAAATGGTCAACCTAAACAGGTGAACCATTTCTAGAAATCTTATGACCACCGGACATTAAAAATATGGTGGTCATTTCAGGCATAAAATCACCACTAAAAATCTAATTTTGACCCCCCGTATTAATAGATCTAGACCCTTTTGACATGCGATACCACGTGAAATTCAGTGCACAACTTATCCATAAAAAGTCATGCCGCCGTCGAATCAAGCCATGGCAGGTTTATATATGTATTGTGCCTTTCTGCCAAAATGCCCTGCGATTTAGGGTCCAACGTAGGAGGAGTGCTCTTACGAAAGACCTCCTAATTGACCAGGCTATCGCCAATAACGCTTAGATGCTTTGGCTTTGTACCAGCTCGGAGCCCTTACGAAAGACTGTTTGGCCGGAAAATCTTGGCCATTCGGTCCGTAAATCCTAAAAAGGTACTCTTTAGCCTATGTCTGAGGTCTTCCGAAGGACTTCCGGGGCATTACTTATGGATCCAATCAATCTAATTCTCTTGTGGGGATCCTGCAAATCGGTCCTTTAAACCTACCCCTACAAGCTAAGGACCTACCTTTCGAGGTCAGATTGGCCAAAATACGAGAAAGGCACAATACATGTACACTGTACCGTGTCTTACTAGTACAAGTACTACTAGTAGTAGTATTAATACATCATCACTGTCTCTAAGGGTGGCTAGGGGTACTCTGGATGCTCTTATGTGCGAAGGAAGAGCGGCCGATGAGCAGACGGGAAAAGTTTTGTCGTCGCTCTAATTTGACTTTCAAATTCAAGACAAAAAATGGCTAGAAATTCGTTTTGGAAGTACTTCAAAAAATGTATTGATTTATTTATAATGATCCAAGAATCGCTCGAGTTCTACTTCTTCCTTCATAGGAATGAAACTCATCATACTGCATCAGCCCAATATATTTTGGTGGGTAGTAAAAGTGGCTCGTTGAAGTGCTGTTCCGGCCATCAAGAACACAATCGCAAACTCTCCAATCGGATTTACTCCGAGTCGATTGTTTTGGAGTTGAACATTCCAGCGCGGGCGGAGCCACTGTCCCAATACAATATCCCAGGCTTCGCCTTGAGTTAGTTGATGGAAGGCCAACGAAGAACGCGAATTCTGGGGAACTGGATTGTTGCGACGGACATTCCGAGCTCCGTTAATGAACCATACACGAAATGCCTCGGCTGATGCATCAGCATTGGCACCTTGCGGTACAGGTGAATGGTTGAGAACCAATGCTTGATGCAGTGCATTCTGGTCGATAATCTGCACAAAAACACTAGGATCTTCTTCTTTCAAACGTTTGACGACGTAGTTGGCCAACTCAATCGTAGCAGGGGTCAGGAGATCCACAACGGACACATAACATTTGATGTTGCTTGACTAGCCGGGCGCCGCCGCTTCGCGGCGGTGGGTGTAGGTTGGGTCCCAACCCGTTGCGCTCGCTGTTCCAGCTCGCTCCACTACTGGGCTGGCCCGCCTCCGCTTCGCTTCGGCGGGTGAAGTTTACAGTGGTGTAGGTTGGGTCCCAACCCGTTCCGCTCGCTGCGCCAGCTCGCTCCACTACTAGGTAACCCACCTCCGCTTCGCTCCGGTGGGCTGTTTTGGGGTTCAGTAGTATTTATACTTTACGTACACGCATACACGGTGTCTATCGTATTTATCGTCACTTACCGGTCTACCGTGCCTATCGTGATAATCGCGTCTATCGTGTATATCGTACGTATCATGTCTGCCATGTCAATCGTGTATGTCGTGTCTATCATGTCCGCGGTGAATCGTGTCCGCTGTGTATCGTGTCTAATATATCTATCGTCTATCGTGTCTACCGTCTATCGTCTCTTGAGGTTACTGTGTCTATCGTGTCTTCATGGTGATCGTGTTCAATGTGACTATCGAGTGGATCGTGGTTATCGTGTCTAACCTGTCCTTCGTGTCAATCCAATCGAGTGTATCTGTCGTGGCTACCATGGCTTTGCGTCTATCGTGTCTACCATACATATCGTGCCTATCGCCCTCAGTCTATATCGTGTCTATTGTGTCTGGTGTGTATGTCGTGTCTATTATTGTGTAAGCCGTGCCTATCGTGTCCACCGTGTATCGTGTCTTTCGTCAATCATGTCGTCGTGCGTGTACGTTTAACCACTGCCTAGTCCGCTCAACGTTAGTGCTATAGTTTGAACGTTAGTGCTTCAAGTATGGCTATGGCAACCGTGTCCTTGGTTCATCGTTTATACGGTGTATACTTACACTACGTTTAAAGTTAACAGAAATATTATAAAGCGGCAACCACTACCCGGTTCTCGAAACATATGCATGTTAGTGCTTTAAGTATGTGCACCACTGCAGTGCCTTGTTTAATAGATACGCTAATTAGTATTATATTAATAAATTCATTATTATGGTCGCAGCGCCCCCGTTCCGCTCGCAGGGCTCGCTGCACTACTCGCCGTCGTCGGTTGGCACCGTTGGCAGGGCGGGCCCTTCGGTCCCGCAAGTATCTGGCGGGTGCCGCCTTCGCAAACGCTCGGCAGCGATCTGGCCAATCACAGGACGAATAAAAATAACGCACGGCTATTTTTGCAGTTTTTTTAAATACAAGCCAGTCCGAATGATGGTGGGATGCACCCTGGCAGGTGGGAAAACGCACACCGGCCGACCCACAGGGCATGCGACAGCGTAGGCCGATGCCACACGGCAGGAACCGGACGGACAGCAGACAAAAAAAACTCAGATTCTGTTAGATGAGGTTATATAGTTTGGTCGAGGACGTGTCGATTTCACGACAAAAGAATACAACGGGCACAGTACACATTCAACAGCACAGTAAAATCGCCTAGCCCCACGTACAAAGAGAGACCGCCACTACATACATCGCGCTGCGACCACTAATTCACTGGTCTCACGACAACGTATTTTATTCAATCATGTTTATCACAAAACCCAATTTTATCCAGTAAAAGCTAGTGTTATTCTGCTGAAGTACTGCTGGCTCACTCGGCAATATACCGTACACGCACCTCCCCCTCCCTCGCTACCCAGTTCCTCCCCAATGCCTCGGCCGCTCCCCTCGACCACCCTCACCCCAAGCATGCGTCGGTCGGACGCCGACATGCTGTTGGACTCGTTCAAAGCATTCTCCATTGCATGGAGTGACGTCGGCCAGTGCAATTTCTGCGCTGACGCTGCTCCGCACGCGATGAGGACGAAGCTGCTTCACTGTAGATGCGAAGCGTGCCCCGCGGCAGCCCAGCTACACCGTGGCCATGGCGTGGGCGTGTCCGTTCGTGCCGTGTACGAGCTCTTCTTGCACGCCATCCACGTGCGACCCCACGCCAGGCCTCGCCTAACGCCTTCCATGAAGGGGCTCGCCCGAGACTGGGCCGCGCAGGGTCTACGCCCTGCTCGCATTTGGAGAGCGCTAATCCAGCACTTTGTCCTCGATGAGGAAACAGCCCCACCGCTCTCTGCTGTCCAGCGTTTTGTTTACCACCATGTTACGACAACGCTGGGCGGCAGTGACCGTATGGGCGCTATTCGCCTGAGGCTACGTGATAAGGGTTTTACAGGACGCGAAGAAGCCAATGCAGCGTTCACATTTACGTGGCGAACGGATAGCGATGGCAGACCGGTTGTTGGAAATGCGAGCGATGCTCACCATTTTGTGGTTGGAGTCACTACGAAAAGCTGCTCCTTCAAGCTGACCGTGATCCTGTTTCTTTCCTTTTGCACGTGGACGCCACGTACAAGCTCACACAGACTGGGTACCCGGTTGTAGTAATTAGGATTTCGGATCGTGCTAGAAAGTTTCATCTTCTTGCAATTTTTATTGTATCCCAGCAGCAGCAGCCTCAGCTCGCTGAGGTTCTGTCGATGCTGTCAAAGGTGTTTGTTGAAGTGACCGAAAGGCCGCTTCGCGTTCATTTCGCAATGGGAGATGCCGATAGCGCGCAATGGAATGCGCTTAATGGAGGAGACAACAGCCCGTATAAGTTTTTGATGTGCTACTTTCATGTGGCTAAGAAGATCTACGAGAAAACACGGGCTTTCGACACCAGCATCGCTGCGATGAAAATGCGCGACCTTCACGAAATGCACTTTTCCAGATGCGACTTGGAGTTTCAAGAGCGCAAGGATGGGATTCTACAAATTGAATCCACTGCGCTACACACGTACGCAAAGAGCATACACATATCGCTCAGATACATATTTACCCCCAAAATAGGGAACCATACAACGGGAACCAGGTTTTTCTCCCAAGAGTTTTCCTTGATTATCAAAGTCTCGTTTTACTATACTAAGTATTGCCTACAAGCACGAATACGCTTGTCTTTCAATTTTACTGGCATGCATTATTAATACTTAGACGCATCTTTTCAACGATTTCTGAAATTGCACTGGCAATCAAAAGTCAATACACCAAAATTATAAACATGACATCGGCGATCTCGACAATTACCAAAACTGCTTGTCATATAAACGACATCGTACATCTCCATGCTCACATAGGTCATGCACTACAGCGCCTCCGTCTAATCTACTACATGTAGAATGAGAATATCATATCGATTTCATCAGAAAATGAGAATCATGAGCGACAGCTCACAGCTAAGTGCAACTAAAGTCAATGATCTCGCACTAAATCTGAAGCTGGAAACTAGAGCTCATATAGCCGCAAACATTACTATTATTTTCAAACTTGATGGAGCACACTGGTGACAAAATCTAAAAGTACGAACGATCATACACACGGTGAACAGGTTTGATCCCTAACGTGGTTTTCCTGAGTAGCCATCCAATTCGATCAGCAAAGAAAAAACAATAGAAATATTGCTGCGAACTTGAGTGATATACACTCGTAAATCAATGTACTGGCGAACAGGTTATATCCTTCCCAAGAAAGATTTTCCTGAGTAGTCATCATTGTTTCAACTCTGAAACTGCAACAAAGTGCCAACGGCATCATCCAATTTTACGCCAGTAATCAGATTGGTGATAGTTGCATTAAATAGTCTAAGGTACCGAGCAAACCTGTCCGCACGTTCCTCGTTGTGGGAGGCTGTTAAAGTTGGGCATCTCCGACATGCTTTGCTCTAGAATATGGGATCACCTAGGTAGTTGTCCCGTGTACTGCAGACAAAGCACCGCGTTCGCTATATCGGGGCGAGTACCTTGCACCAAGTATTGAAGGCCTCCTACCAACTCACGATAGGGTATGTTCGGATCATTCACTCCACGTTGATCATCATCTACTGGATCGGGAAGATTTCCTACAGCTTGTGGAGTAGTCACCGGTCGACACGACTCCATACCGAACCGCTTCAACAGCTTATCGATGTAGCCTCTTTGAGAGATCCACAAAACCTGATCGGGCACGTACGAAATCTCCATGTGCAGCAGATCCGTCACAGGACCTAAGTCTTTGATCTCAAACTTCGCACGCAGCCCTTGCATGACAAGCTTAATGTTATCATCTGTGCCAGCAATGACCAAATCGTCCACGTACACCGACACAAATACGGGGCTGCCTCCCACTGTGCGTACGTAAAGATCTCCATCCATCTTCAATCGATGGAAGCCACATGACCTCAGGTGCTTGTCGAGCGTCTGTACCATATCAATGGAGCCTGCTTCAACCCATACAGGCTTCACCGCAACTTACAGACACGATCCGAGCCATCATTAAAATATTCAGGCATCTCCATATAAATCTCAACACTGTCGTCGATCGGTCCATTAAAAAAGGCAGTAACAAAGTCTACATGGCGACAAGAGAGTCCATAGTGTAGCGCTATCAGCAGAATAAACTTTAGACTCTTGAGATACAACGGGAGCATACGTCTCCCAGTAGTCGATTCCGTAGCGCTGCTGACAACCCTTAATTGTGATCCTGGCTCGGTGACGCACAACGTTGCCATGCGCATCACGCTTCTGCACCAGCACCCACTTGCCAGTCAACACCTTCTTGTCCTTGGGCCTCTCCACGAGCTCCCATGTATTGTTCCTCATGAGGTCACCGTACTCCTTCTGTAGGGCCTCGATCCACGTCTCGGCGTCCGGGCCGGAAAGTGCATCGTCAACCGTCTCGGGGTCCATCAATGAGTTGACCGTCTCAATCACTAAACTCATAGGAAGCTCCACTTCATTATCTCGGTAGCGAGCATTCGGCCATCGAGTACGTGTTGAGCGCCTAAACGACGCAGCAGTGTCATTCATCTCAATATCATCTTCGCTCCCACTGTCGCTAATCGCATCAGCAACTTCGTCCATAGAACGAGCAGGATCACCAAACGCAATAGGTGCTTTATCCTCGAGATCATCAAGATCCCCATCGTCCTCAGCAAGATCATCACCCGAAGTAACCTCAACTAGGCCGCCTCGCCGTGTAACCTCACCATCCATTCTCCCTTCCCCCACCTAAGGAGAGGTTCCTCGCGATTCTGTAGGAAATGACTCGACAGTAGATCCGCTGTTAGACGGACGCAGCTCTCGTCCTTCCTCACGAACATCAGCTTCGGTCCAGGTCACATGCGGAGTGTTAATTCCACGCTGCAACAGCTGATCTTCCACCGCAGTAGAAGGAGGTACCCCAATATCGTGACGTTTGACGGATACAATCACTTCCAACTCGTGCAGGACAAGGCCACGTGTTGGCTTTGGGGTTTCGTGATGAAGCGAAAGGAGGATGCTTCTGAGGTGGTGATGAAACATGTGAAATGGCTTCTGGCTCAAGGGCATAAGATCGAGTTGTTCAATTCGGATCAAGGACGTGAACTGCTGAACACTAAGTTGGGTGCTTATCTCCACGAGCATGACATTGAGTACACGTGGACCAATACGTACAGTCCAGAGGAGAATGGACTGGTAGAAAGAATGAATGGCATTGTTGCTGCTCGTGTACGTTGCCTGTTGGCAGCTGTAGATATGCCAGATCTCTTGTGGGGAGAAGCATTTCACTTTTCAATTGAAGTCGGCAATATTTGTGCTACCACTGCGTTGGGTGGAGATACACCATACTTTCGGCGGTTTGGTGACTGACCGGACGTGTCTGAGTTGCGCACGTGGGGTTGTCTAGTTTACAGCTTCATACCGAAGAAGCTGCGCAAGTCGAAGTTGGAGAATCCTGGCAAGCCCGGATTATCATGGGGGTACGCCAACCATTCTGTCAGTTATCGCGTGTTAAGTCTCGTGACTGGTAATATACAGGAGGTTCGTTCCGTGGAGTTTCAGGAGGGATGGACTGTTGAGCATAGTTAAGTGGAGAGTGTGCTCAAGAACCGATACCGAAATGGACGTCAAATTCTACCTAGCGTGATACCATTTGAGCGGTTACCTGTGTCGTCTTCTACGGCGTCTGATACGCTAATCCTTGATGAACGTCCTACTAAGTGCCGCCGTCGCGACGGTGATGCTTCTTCTACTCACACTGAAGTCGAATCTTTTCCGGCATGCGCGGGTGCGCCTGCTGTGTTGCCGTTGAGTGGAAAGGCTTCTTAACCCGACGAGTCGTTATCTTTTTATTCGACATACGAGTCATCTTCGCCGCTTTTCAGCTCCAATATGGCACATCAGCATCGTCATACAATGTTTCATCCATTCCGGTTGTAACTTGTTGTCTAGCCATTTGCTGCAACGCAGGTAGGTTGAGATGATTGAATCGGAGGTGCCAAAGCACAAGCGATAACGCATCATCCCTCCGATTCCGTTGGTTTACAGCTGGAAAGCGATAAACAGCACTAGCTGTAGTCTTCAAGCGGTAGCGACCGCGAGACTTTACCAGCAGAAGCTGTAGCGGCCCTTTCGTTATCCAGGCGATCCGATCAGAGCCTTGCTTGCCTGTCTTCAACGTCCATCCAGCTTTCTCCAGTGCATCAAGACTCAGCAGGTTGTCTGGAGCCGACGGCTTCAACAGAACATTCTGCATTTGCAGCATCACATCCTGATGCGGCTGATTAGTATTCCTCACTCTTAAATGCCCGTTACCAACCCTCTCGTTATCTGTGACCTTGCCATCGTAGCCCTGGAAAACATGCTTCGAGTCACGCTGCAATTCTGACAACAGCTCTGGCTGCTTACAGACGTGCACATCACTCGCTGAATCTAATGCCCATTCAACGGTGTCCTCGCCAGCACTTAACACAGATCCAACTGCCAACGCCTCGCGAAAAATGCAACCAACAGCACTGACTTTCCTCTTCTTGTTTTCCCCACCTTTATCAGGTCGTTTCTGCCATCGCTTCCGCTCCGAGATAGCAGTCTGAGTCTCAGCTGCCTGGTCATCGGATGAGTCATCATCTCTATTCGGGCAGTTCGGGCGAATGTGACCAGATTCACCACAGTGATAACAAGTACGCGTCTCTTGTTTACCACTTTTCTTGCCACCTGGTTTACCATCTTTCTGCCTTTTACCATGGCCAGATCTTTTGTGCTTGCCCTTGGCTGGGCTTTGCTTCTTCTCCTTCGGAGGTTTAGTTTCCTTACCACAGGCAGCAATACCAGCAGGCTTCAGGTTTCTGTACCCATCTGCTCATCAAGGGCAGACTCAGCGCGCAGAGCATTCATCACTTGCGTGGCTGTTGGGACAGGTCTGTCAGCTCCTCCATCACCACGCACCACGTAATGCTTGGAGAATTGCCGGACCACATCTCGATGTGTCCGTGCTACATGCCCAAGAAGGGTCTCTGCGAAGTCTTCGTCAGTCACACGCTTACCATAGTGCAACAACTGGCGTCGCATTGACTCGATTTCTCGCAGCCATTGCTCCATGCCCTTGTCCGCGGAATACACATGCGAATAGAACTCAGCTCTAGCGAAAATATAATTTGAATATTCACGTTTTGTCTGCTTGTCCACAAAACGTGTCCACATTGCTTGCGCTGTGTCCTCCTGACAGATCATCTCAGCATCTTGGGCAGCAACACCATACAAAATTGCTTCGCGAGCAAGATTGTCTTTGGCAGCAAAGCAGGGGTCACACCGGTCAATAGAGCCATCAACCACAGCCCAGCAACCCATGCGGGTCAGGAAGGTGCGCAACTGAACCGCGTACAGATCAAAACTTCCTTTCATTTTTGGCACATTGTCCATCTTTACGGGCACACTAGTTGTTCCACCAAATACCCCACGTGGAATCCCATATCCAACTTGGCTGGGTGGAAACCCGCCAAAATTGAATCCACCAGTAGTGTAGTCAACTCCACCAGCTCCGGGAGCACCAGCAATGCCGCCGGTATATGCTCCACCGGACACAACAGCTGGGAGTGCAGTGCCTGCAGTAGCCACAGCTCCTGCACTTGCACCACCAACACTGCCAGCAACAGGAACTCCGGTCCAGACCCCAGCAGTAAGGCCAGGCACAATGCCGGCACTAGAAACAGTATCAACAGTGAGTGCAGGAATAGCAGAAACACCTCCAAAGCCGTGAGCTGCAGCAGTAACAGGAACACTAGTTGCAGTCGGCATAGGCGACATCATAGAAGCGGGGATCGTAGTAACAACTGTAGCGACAGTCAGCGACGTAAAAGTCGTTGAAGGTGCCGAAGCAGCATTGGAACTTGATGGTGTGTTGGACATTCTTGGCAATCTCGTTATGATCCACAGAGAGCCTTGGCTCATAACCTGACAGCACAGCAGCAGCGTAGTGTGAGAGAGATAGCCGAGAAGAAGAACGCAGGAGGCGAGTATTGTTTCCCACGGCAGTTTGGGATTGAGGAGGAGAAAACCTCGTAGGTGACAACCCCCTCTAAGTTAAACTATAGTACACTAGACTCAAGATGCCAATCTTACTGCATACTAAAGCACAGTCAATGATTGCAGCGGAGCTCGACCGCCACGATCATATCTGACAGCACCTCCGGACATCCTTCCTCTCCAAGAACTCTTCCTTCGCCACCTTTGCGCTGTTCTCCTCTGTCCTATCCTCTGAATTTCCCTGACTCTATGTGGTAGAGTAGATTATCCTACGTTTATATTATAATATAAACGTCAAATATGCCATAATAGTATATTATTTTTATTATATAGCTACAATGGCTTATTTGGGCCAAGCTCTACTACTTCCTTTTTTATTTGTATGGAAGCTGGCACTGACGTTCCACCAAATGTTCCTTGAGAACACGGGGCAATTGGTAGCTCAGATTCCACGGACAGCCTGGTCAATCAGGAATATGGAGATGGCATTACTGCAACCTAATTATGACAAGACCACAGCGTTTGCTGCAACCCAAGACGGCTTTTTGACACAAGAAAAGCCACAAAGCAACACAACCACCAGCGATCGAGAGCCACTTGTCATATATTTCAGATAAACTTCCGCTACCTTAAAAGTTACCGAGTCCGTAGTCGGAAAATGACGTCAATAAACCATCAGAGCTGCTTTCTGGTAGCGGCTGGGGTGACGCCCTCCTCCGGAACGCGTGGCCAGCATGATGCTTGCCGCGGGCTTCCGGAGGGTGCTCTCGGGCACCTGCAAGTCCCTTGCGAGTCTCCGCATCCGCTCAACCGCAGTCACCGCAGTCAAACCAACCTCTCCCCTCCGTTCTAACCAGTCTAACCGCCTCCGCGTAGGATCTTTTAATGTCCGGTCGCTAAACACGCCCTACCCGGAACACTACACGCCCCCGGATGACCTCAAGCGCTACAAAATCTACATGTAGCGGGGCTACACATTCGGGCAACCCCCACATTAGTGCAACACGCGCTAATGGATACATTCAGGTGGGCCACATGCAGTGTGGCCACCATTCATAGTAGGAAACACTAATATTGGCAGAAAGCAACAGATATCTGCCAATAAGGAGCATGCATTAGGACAGAGATTCTTCCAACCACTCGTTGGCAGATCCTCTCCTTATAGATATCAGTTTTAGGATGCAGGGCCAGAATTAACATTCAAATTCAGTTCTCGTTTCCACCAAAAAGGGTTATTAATACTACTTTAATTAAGTTAACTATACTTAATCTAATATAAATAAACCTACGCTTCCTCCTACACGTCGCGCACACGTGTAAGCTAAAGTAGTGAGCTAACTAAGCCCACTACACCTGGTAGCACTTTGTAGTCCGTCCAACGATGGACTACCAACACGTTCGTATGGAATACGAACGCGGGGCTAAGAACATGCCCGTGGACATGAACATGTCCACAGGTAGCCCGAACACGCCACGCCTGCAACGCATGTTGCACGCGAAGACTGCCCCCATCTGGCGGACCCAGAATGGGAGGCACTCCAACGACTGTGAACAGACATTGGAGAAGCTGCGGTAGCGACGATGTTGCGTACGCTATCGCCGACAGAGCAACACGGAGTTGCGCTGGGGTTCATCATGAAGGAAAAGCGCGAGATCGCTGCTCGTGCTTCGGTGTCGACCCCGTCCACACCGCGCGTGGAGTCATTGAAACTCCACGTGAACAGCTACGTTGGAAGAGAGGGCGAGCCTCTCCTCCGTTGGCTTGTCGAAGTCGACACTGCCATTACGACTCGTCGTATTGTCGACCCGCTGTCGAAGGTTGCGTTCGCCATGTCATGTCTTGGCGAACGAGCAAGGGGTTGAACGTATGTACGCCGACTCACGGATCCTACGTGCTTTAGCACGTACGAAGTATTCAAGCAGGAGCTCAGACAAGCGTTTGAGCCCCCGCAAAATGAATTTAGATCGAGGGCTGCGTTCCTCAATCTGCAACAAGGTAAGCATGATGTGCATGCTTACGCTCAAAGAGTGCGGTACTTGGTCTCGAACATCGTGACCAATCCGATAGACGAGGCGACAAAGGTCGTCACGTTCATGAAGGGCCTCAAGGATGGCCCTGTGAAGATGTATCTCTTCCGAGAGTACCCAAGTACTCTCGAGGCAGCGATCACGCTCGCCATGCAAGAGGGGTTTAGCTTGCGTCAGGCTAAACTGCATGCGAACGTCCCGCGGCAGATGCCACGGCCGGCGATGAAGCCGACGGGAGGTCCCGAACCGATGGACCTCTCGAGTGCCGCTGGATCGCAGCAGCGTCGTGGATCAACGAATGTGCGTTGTTTCCGGTTCGGAAACAACGGTCACTATGCCCGTGAGTGCATAGCGCCTGTGCACGCAGCCAAGGGTCGACGTGACGATACTGGGTATCGCCACGGGCAGCCAAAAAACTAAGGCTACCAGCAGGCGCGGGCCCCCTGCTGGTGATGCAGGCGAGCGTGTCGACATCGGACACACTGTATCGAAGGCTGCTGCTCCCGGTGAGAGTCACTCTCACTGCAAGAAGAAAGATGACAAGCCGAACCTTGTCATCCTGAAGGTTAACTCGAAGAGAGGAAGCTCTCTTCGTGCCCTGGTAGACTGTGGTGCGTCGAACAACTTTGTTCAACTGCAGAGTCTAGCAAGACTTGGCTTCGAGGAAGTGGAATTACCTCGAAGTCTATTGGAAGTACGGCTAGCAACGGGTGTCGTTGTTAGAACCGAGAAGCGTGTCGTGCGCGCACGCTTCTCGTATGAAGAGAAGAAGTTCGTGGACGAACTTATCGTACTAGACTTAGACGATAAGTTGGACATGGTGTTGGGCATGCCGTGGCTTGCACGGCATGATCCAGAGATCGACTAGGCGAAGCGCACGATCGTGCGCTTCAGAAGTAGCGGCGCGACAGAGAGCGATGGCCCTGTCGGCGCAGCACATGCACCTCGCGGTGTATGCGACCCCCCAGCAGAGGCAGCGCGAGGCGCGGCTGCCTCCGATCTTTCCGCGCGAATACTGACGACTGAGAGAGTCGTCAGAGAAAAGTGTGAGCCGAATCAGAAGACTCAGATCCGATCGGATTTGAGGGGCTCACGAAGCGTCAAGGGTGACGCGGCTGTGTCGACAGTTGTCGACACGC
>BSXT01001194.1:0-30516 GCA_030267785.1 Phytophthora fragariaefolia
CGATGTTGAAGAGGATGAAGCCGTCGTGGTTGGACACGTTCCTGCTCCACCGACGTGCCTAATCTGTATGAGGATTATACAGGGGATTATTTTGGAGGGTCCCCAATGTGACCACAAGATGGATTACGATCGGTTAAGGGCATACAACGAGCAATACTTAGGTCGAACCAGGTACCAAGATTTCCTCTGTCCTGCCTGCCAATCGTCATTTCCTGTGGATCTGCTCGACGATGATGATGACGAATATACTACCAACGACGACCATACTCACGATAATGCGGTCGAGCACAAAGAACCGCATTCAGTGGACGCAAACCCAAGCACAACAGGTAGTGACTCCAACAGCGCTTATGCGTATCACCAAGCGGCTTCAACAGCGAATCAGATGATTCAGATGATGACTACTATCTCGGCGATGACTCATGTATCAATGAATAATACTTGCGTACATATACACATTGTTTTCATTGAACAACTAACTGTACATAGTATAATTACCCCCCCCCTCCAGCACGAAGGATTTTTTGCGCATGGTGGTCAAACTATCATGCATTGAATGCTGATGGATTCGCTACTAAAACTATGATAAAACTGAACGTGTCCCAGGGTAAAGCTCATGCAAAACCCTACCCCTTGATGAAGTCTCCTTTGTTATCGTGTCTCGAGAGCTTTTCATGTTCCAAATACTTGGCTATCGGACACGACAAGTGGTCATATTATGTATGCGGCCGATATAGAAAATCCATATTGGCAGAAAGACGACACACATGTGTGGTAGAGAGATTGATTTCAAACCAGCTGATTATCTGCACAGATTCCCATATTACAACGAAGACAAAATCGAGTGCACGCCGCAATCAAAGATTGCGTGGCCTCGTGTATGCAAGCAACCAATTAGACGTGGTCGCAGCCAACCGACGGCGCTGCGGCTGAAGCATCACCTTGTCGTCTACCGCATACTCCTCTCCATCTTCTGTCACGCGGACTCGAAGCTTCCGCTTTCCCCGACTTGGCTTGAGGGTGCCGTTGCGCCAACACATGTGCAAAATCTCGAAGCAGGTACCGGTCTGCCCGCTAAACGAATGTTTCACCTTATTGCAGAGGTAATCTGGGGGCTCCTTGACCTCGCATGTCTTCTGGTCGATCGTTTTCAGGTTGCAAGTGCTGCATTGAAAGGACTTGCCACCACCTGTGACCTTTACCTTCAAAAGAGAGCAGACCTTGCAGGCTATTCTCTTCTTACTTTCGTCCGTGTTCCCCTTGCGGATGTCTTCGGTCTGGGTTGGTATATGATCCGATACGGCCGCTGTATCATGCTTTGGGGGCGCAAAATTCTGTTCCCCTGTACGTTGCAACTCATCTCTGTCAGAAAAACTAATTTGGCAGAGCTCGAGGTGCAGCTACTTCAGGAACGCGACGTGCGAGAGCTTAGTTTTGTTCGCAGCAGCGCGGGCGCGATTGAAAATAATAAAGTGGACAAGGGCTAGGTCAATCAACCCGAGGAAGAGCCTCTTCTAATATTTCTTGAATCGAACTGCGAGCTGGAGAGAGTACATATAACAATAGTGTATAATACATGATTAGATTCCACGATATCTGGATCATACATAATAACATTTACATTTGGAGTCGGAGTTGATCATGCACGCGAAGGTGTCGGTACCACCGACAGGCGTCTCACTCGGCCGAACTTGCCGAGCGTCCCGCCGACGCCATGGACTGCCAATTGAGCACGCAGCGGAGGCGCTGCGTGCGGCTGTTTCCCCGTTCGTCTCTTTGATCACTCTCTCGCTACGACAGCACACGCCGTGGGTGAGTGCAACTTTGAGAGGGGGTGATGTAACGGGCTGGTTACGGTTTAATTTATAGGTAGACGGATTTATATAAGTCGGTAGTTTCCACATGGATACATACACAAAAGTAGGTACAGCCACATGATCGGTGCATTGCCGGGCTGGATGAAAGTGGGGAGCCAGACAATCAGGTATCGACTCAGATTTGAGTGGTTCACAAGAAGACGGATGGACGCCGCATCCGTCCCAAAAATAAACAGAGTTGATTTTACCCCAAACCCGACACTTGGTTCTACTATTAAGCTTTCTTCTGCAACTACCGTGTACGCTAGTGACGGTACCTCGTACCCCGTTACACGCCTCCAATTGAACGTTTGATAATCTTTCACGATTCTTGGGCAGGCAGCTTCCTCTTGCAGGCCTCTCTTGGCCCGACGGACGATTCGATCAAGCTCACTGCTACCGCCGATCGACAAAAGGTACACTGGACGGTTGTCCCACCACTTTGGCGTCTTCATTCTGGGAACAACGCTAGACTCGGCATACTTTAGTATCCCGCGCTCGATTTCTGCCGGGAGTGACTGCTCCTTTCTCTTGCTTTTCATCTGGGGGGGACGGTTTGAGCAGCCAACCTCTTGCGATTTGTCTGCACTGTCCCCACGCTGTAGTACCCCATCGACAGCAACTTCATAGCGCAAGGTATAGACGTATAGAAGCGATCAATAAAAAACAGGTCCTTCTGAGGTAATAGGCCGTCGCCAGAAGCAGCTCGCAGGTTCCGAACGACGAACACAGGGACAGTTCTTCGTCACGTAACACCACTCCATTCGTTGTGCCCGCCTAGCCCATGTAGACATCAAACCTGTATAGTACACGATAACATAGGCCACTCGGTATTAGACATGATAACGGACGTGAACATTAAAAAAAATGCGCGTGTCTGACGACACGCGCATATACCTACCGAATAAAATAAGCAGACTGGGAGCCGCACAACATGAACGGCTTTGTGTCGTACTTGTGCGGTCTGTCTTTCATGTACACCCTTATCCAGTTGAATGACGAAACATGGCTTCGTCAAAAGCCATGACTGGGGGAGGCATGTACCCAGCTCAAAAGATGCCCTGAAGTGCTTCGATCACGGGCCGCAGTTTCCAGGCGCGATCTGTAGCCGCTTGAGGAATAGTGTTGCTACTGAATTGAAGATTCCGAGGCACGTGAGCAAAGTGGTCATGTGTCATGAAGCGGGAAAAGTAGCCGCGAGAGATTTCACCCTCGCCGGTAGTCTTCCAGTGATGTTGCAGCTTCTCCTTGTCGGGGGAGATTGTCCGCGCAACAAGCAGCCCAATGAACACGCACAAGTCTCTGTCGGTGATGGGCGGTGTCTGCTCCAGCTTAGCGCGTATTGTTCATGTGTCTGAGGACGATGGCCAGCTTTCTTCCGATTACATGCAACTTGCCTTTTGTACTTCCCCTTTACGCGCTCATCGATATTCTCCATGAAGTAGTCTTCACTAGCACTCGCTATGTTATCCCACAACCCGGGAGTCATAAAGTAGAAGCGAGCACCTGTCGGCGTCGTGGCTGCAGCGATCGCTGCCTGCGTGGGCCCATACGTCCCCCGGAGTGTCCAGGATAATCTTCACGCATAGCGCGATTTGGCCGACAAGGCTGACACTGGCCGACACGAAACCGATTGGCAGAAAGGATGTTTACGCATCCCGTTTTTTTAGAGAAGTTATTTTAATACTTTGGTTGGACGTGCTATCTCTTTCAATTACTTGGACGCTCAGCGGGGGCCGGTTGGCATTTTTCCGCCGCGCGACTCAAGGCTCGCCTTGGTGACCCCCCCCTCCCTCCTGCTGCAACCCCCCCCACACCAACGAAGCTATGATGGTTGAGCTCAGTCATAAGGCTGGTGGAGTTGGTTCGAATCCAACCGTGGGATTCTAAATATAATATGCGGCAACAGAGGCGTCAAAGAGCTCAGCTAAGCTTACTGTAGTGCTGTGAATTTCACATGTCGTTAAGCATGCTGTACGAGTGATCTAAATGCTAATGCATGCAATATAATATTTTTTAGCCATCAAGCTTTTGTTTTTTCAGTATAAGCGTCGCTAGAGTCATCAAGCGAGTTGTCTACAACTTCTTCGTCTTCAATCAAGGTCTTGCGTACCAGGACACAGCGCTCACGGTTAGACAAGGCTACCAGGTCCTTGGTGAGATTCTCTGTCGGTTCCAGCGTCCGCTCCCAGTCAACCAGGTAATAGGGTGTTCGCTTGACTACCACGCACTGAAGAAGACAACGCATACCGTATGTCGCGTGAACTTGTGCTTCCTCGCCTTCTGTAGGACCAACTAGCCACTCAGCAACATCGTCTACCTCAATTAAGCCACGTTTCATGCCGTTCTCCTTATTCTTGCACTTTTCCTTTAAACTTGCATAAAACACGTCCAGGGGTTCGGCAATTTTCTCGGGCGTACTAACCTTCTACATTAGCTTGTTACGGAGCATCCGAGTGGAAACACCCATAATGCGAATCCTCGCCATCTTGGCTCGCTCCATACACAGCTCCTTTAAGTCGCGGTAAGTGATGATTGATGTGACCGAAGGCATGGTAGACTTGATAGCTATTCACTACATCACCTTCCGAAAGCAGAACGAGCTGATGAGGCATTGGCTTATCCAGAGAGGTGGTTTGCGCATGCAAGAACAAAACACCATCACATTTGGCATGGCACGGGTTACGCGTTTCCAGCGCTTACGAAAGTGCCATGTAGCAGCTCAAAGAGAAGGAAAGGGATTACTACTCCGATAAAGGAAGTGCGTTCGCGAAAGTTGGTGTGAAATGGGGCTCACCGATGTCTGATACCAATTCTACTCAGGTGTTAAACATCGTCGCTAAGACTGCTGGAATAAGCCGAAACCTCCTCGGTGATGAAATTTGGTTTACATCGCACTGCTTCAGACGAGGTGGTGCTCAATACCGATTTATGTTTGCGCCTGAGAAACGCAGGTGGTCACTCAAACTCGTGAAATGGTGGGCGGGTTGGGCTCCAAGTGAGAAAGCCGAGACTGTGACAAGGTATTTACTATATGATGTGTTAGACCGAGAAAAAAACATGCTGGGTGATTCGCTAGCCCCTGATTCGGTGTCTTGCAGTGATGCAGCTCTAGAAACTATCCGAACCAACGATTATGGAGACGCACAAATACATAGCGATGATATTGGAGAACTTGATACGATTATGAGATCATCCGATCAGCACCAGCCAGTATCCGGTACTAATGAGCAAAAGTCTCTGTTACAAGGACCCCGGGAGCTGGTAAAGACCATCGCAGATACCCAAAGTTCAACGCAGGATACAATATCGGATGATCCTGGTGTATCAACGGATGACGTCGCCACGCATCTGACGTCTGAGCGTCCTGACGCAACGTCGTGGAGGGACTACGTTCATCAATACTGGAACGCCAATCCGGAGTGCCATCAGTACCGTGCAGGCGTCGATATGCTTCCCCATGAACACAAAGTTCACCGATCGCGTTTCTCCCGAATGAAAATCATTGCCGAATTTATTCGTGATGAGTACAACAGTGATGGCGAGTTATTCGAGACAGAATTCGGAGGTAGCGTGCAGGGAGAGCTGACTGTAAACAGGATACTTAGCGCTATTCGGAAACGCCGACGAATGGAGCGTTAGGGGTCCTCATTTGTACTGTCGTCCTTTATTGTACTGTCGTCCTTTAATGTACTGTCGTCCTCATTTGTACTGTCGTCCTTTAATGTACTGTCGTCCTTAAATGTACTGTCGTCCTCATTTGTACTGTCGTCCTTAACTGTACTGCGTCATCCTCAATTGTACTCACAAACCCTTCTACTATGTGGTATGTACCATCGTCCTCAATTGTACTATTTGGTACGGTCATCCTCAATTGTACCGTCGTCCGTAATTGAACTATGTACAGTTAGTTGTTCAATGAAAACAATGTGCATATGTACGCAAGTATTATTCATTGATACATGAGTCATCGCCGAGATAGTAGTCATCGTCTGAATCATCTGATTCGCTGTTGAAGCCGCTTGGTGATACGCATAAGCGCTGTTGGAGTCGCTACCTGTTGTGCTTGGGTTTGCGTCCACTGAATGCGGTTCTTTGTGCTCGACCGCATTATCGTGAGTATGGTCGTCGTTGGTAGTATATTCGTCATCATCATCGTCGAGCAGATCCACAGGAAATGACGATTGGCAGGCAGGACAGAGGAAATCTTGGTACCTGGTTCGACCTAAGTATTGCTCGTTGTATGCCCTTAACCGATCGTAATCCATCTTGTGGTCACATTGGGGACCCTCCAAAATAATCCCCTGTATAATCCTCATACAGATTAGGCACGTCGGTGGAGCAGGAACGTGTCCAACCACGACGGCTTCATCCTCTTCAACATCGAGATTGATGGTGTCGCGACAGTTGCCGCACCTTGGATCATGGGGAAGGCATCTAATCATGCAGCGCCGGTGAAACGGTTGTCGACAAGTATGTTTACCGCATACCCATATGTTTTATCTTCTCCGACGTGATCTTCTAGCGAGCGTAAACAGATGCGACAGTCGTTGACACCACCACGAGGGCCCAAACTATCCGCCTGGTCTTCAACTCGTTCTTCATTGGATTCGTGATCAAAATCTGAGATAGAACCATCTTCATCGGATTAAACATTGCCGGGGTGTCGAGATCAATCTCACTCCATTCGAAGTCCGCCAACTCGAGAAGAGTTTGTCCCACCGCCTCCTCGTTACTCCCACTTTCTTGAATGTTTATGCTGCCATCTTCAACTTCTTCATCATCTTTATCGTCCTCTTGTAGAAGCTGGTCGAGGTGGCTGGTCTCTTCGATCTGCCCATCGTCGATGGTATCCACGTGTCACCTTGACCTTGATTACGCCTTCGTCGACGCCCGTCGACGCCATGTGGCGTCCCTTTGTCTTCGAGCTTCATATGGTCAAGGTGCTCGATACGCTCCGTGATTGTACGGCAACGGGAGGATCTCTGGTGGCGGGCGAGATGGTGGCGGTTGCCTTTAAGCCACTGTCAGCAGTTCGGACAGAGCTCCCGAGGAAGCTCTGGCAAGCCTTTGCATGGTCGCCGTAGATGGCGGCGCAGGTTATCAGAGCGTCCGAAGCCATGCATGCAAGTAGTGCACGCATGCTCTCTAGACATATGCATTCTATAACCAGAAAAAGATAATATCAAATTTCAAATTTCATCGTATCAAATATAGTATCACATCTGTTCGATACTAAAAAAAGCTATCGCACGTGCGCTTCGGGTCGATCGCACCAGTGGAGCAGGGGGCTTCGCAGAAGATTCGATAATGAAGCGTTGTTTTTTTGGCCCAAGCAAATAGCGGATGCGTCCCGTGCGAGCTGAACCCACTTTGGGGTAGCAGCGGCCAAAAAACGAACTTTCCCCTTACCCTATTTCTGACTTTATGCTGTGTTATTGAATACAAACCTTTCTGATTCCACATGCTGAAATATCCCTACCCCTACACAAAATCGCACAGGGCCAACGAAGTGCTACTTCTGTGTGCGGTTGTAGGATAATTGTTTGGATGGTATTATCTCCTGGTGTCCTAACAGAGTAATAGCGATTTCAGAAGATCATTCACGGTATTCTGCCGCCACCCCGGCTTCTCAGCTGGCAGAGTAGTTATTAGAATCAAGTACGATTAGTGATTATAACGACTGTATCCGGTAGTTTGCGAATTTTGCCGGGGGGAACGATTCCCTACTCCAAGCATCGCGTCCACGAGCATACGGGTGTGCTAGCAGCATACATTAATGGCATAAGCTAAGCGACCACGACCCAGTGACCTGCATAAAACTACGAGCCGCACTATCATGGCAATACTCGAAATCAGTTATTATTACGAAGGGAGGGCATCCGGTAGATAAATGGACACTTGCCAAAAATAGCATAGGCATCTGTCATATTTGCTGCCGATATGCCAGGACTTATGCCGGCATATCTGCTCGTGACCCCAGAATCTGGTCTCACGAGACCCACCTTTATGCTGTGAACCCATAATAAAAGTTGACGTTTTTGTATATATTATGCTAATCAACACTCTCGTCAAATCTACCATTACTCTGGTGCCTTAAGCGCCGACATATATGTTCCGACCCTCCTTTGGGCCGCTCCCTCTGCAATCTGCTGCGCCAACGCGACGACCACATTAAACGGTGAGTGTGGGTTCCAACAATTTGTAGTAGTATGACTTGTGTCGTGACTCTAACATGCTGCTGCGTCATGTGTAGAGACCATGGAGCGACTAACTTAATCGACAGTCCATTGGAAGCTGCGTTGCATAGTGGACTCGTCAAGCGAAGATGAAGAGAAATCGTCTCCGAACATGCTGCGGGACCAGACACCGCCACGCAACAACGGCTCAAGTGGTAACGTGGGCGTGAGAGTCAAAACCGACACCAACTCCGCAGGCACACGCACGTGACCCCCGCTCCGTACTTCGAAGCGGGGTTTGTCGAAGCGAGAACTAATCCACCGCTAAGCTCGCCAGAAGTGCCGCCCGTCCACGAAGCCCCACGACATCGTCTTCTGTGCTTCTCGAAACGCCTCCCCATTAACCCACACGACACCGCGTTTAGCGCCGTCTCACTCGCGCCAGGGCCGGTGGCAGGCACGTCGGACGGCCACGACTCCTTATTCTCGGACTCGCGAGGTTTCTCGGTGATCTGATCATGGTATTGTCGAGAACCAAGTTCCCATGAGCGCGTTGGCTGTATCTGACGAGGTGCCCCGGCCGGCGCAACCATTGGCACATAACGACGTCTTCGTGCCTGCACGTTGGCCATGCTGTGTTGCGCACTTGCGTGAGCAGTACAACTCGCTCGCCACGGTGTTGTCGCCGGTTACTCACGTTGGCCGCTGCACGTGCTCGTCGCCCTGCTGCTCGGACCCATGGCGCAACGCCAAGATGGGCTTGTACTGCAACGTCAACGATTGTCCCTACCAGGGCAAGTGCGGAAACGGACTCGCAAAGTCCGACCTCGTGTGTTTGATGCAAACCCGGCACACCTCTTGGCTGAGTGTGGTTGCGGCGCACGTTATTAGGGCAGGGTAGGTCTCGGGGCAGTGGTTAGGCATATTCGTGCCTCTGCTCGTGACCATCTCCAAGCCCTCGGCTACCGATTGGCTATGAAGACTCGCCCCAAGTTCTCATCCACAGCTGTGCGCTCGACGATCAACGACGAGGCGATGGTAGACATGATGGGGTTCGTTAACCACTCATGCGAGCCGGTTGCTTAGTTTCGCGAGGTCACCAACGGGAGGTGTACCACCGTCATTGTAGCGACCACAGACTTCGTTCACCAAGGTGAGCAGATAACCGTCAACTCGTGGATGATGATCCTTGGTTCGTTTGTCGCTGCCAGAATGACACGTGTCGACACCGCGACATTCAGGACCAACTGGACCCATTACAAGTGGCGGCATGCAGCAAGGTTGAGGACAAGTAGGGCGATAAACAATTGTAAGTGCGTTGTATCGGGTTGGTGGATTTGTTGGCTTCCTATTGGAAATAACGAAGGGTCGTTGGTATTAGATACGCGCCCGGCTTTTCCCAAGAAGAGCCCCCACCACGGTACTTCACCACTTATTGCGGGACGGAGCAAGGAGGGCAAAACTCTATTTGATCACGACCATGCGAAGCACAAATGTGGGGTTTTGCGCAGCTGCTAGTGGGCATCATCCAGGTCAACGCCCCCCCCCTGGACGTTTTAGAGGAATGCGCGGGAAAAAGCTATACTTCAAAATTGTACGTGGCTGACGCAGAGCCCCCCATTCGGCATCTTTGGCGCGCCGGCGCGCGTCCAACTGACACAGAGAGCTCATTCTTTGACGCGCGCCAAAAGCCCAAAAGCCTCACTCCGCACCGCTCTACAATGTTCTGCCCTAGTGCCAACTACTACGCACCCGCCAAGGACGCTGCATTCGACTCAAAAACGATTCTCCTCCTAAGCTACGACGAAGATCGCTGTATCCGGTGGTGCATGTAAGTGGGTCTACTGGAGCGGCCTTTGCACATATGTCTCCCCACATGTGGGAGAAGTGGATAGGGGGAAATCAGACTTAACCAGGTATACTCGTCGTCCCTTCATTCACAGTATCGAAAACGATCAAGGGCAAGCAGGGGGGTGGCAGGAAGAGGGAGATCTTCGGCATCAAGGATGCAAACGGCGTGAGGGCAACGACGGTGGCCGGTGGCGAGAGGACACAAGCGGCTGGGTGCAGGGGAGTGGAGTGGCTGGAGGAGGTGAGCGGCAGCAAGACAGCCGCAAGCGGCGGGGGGACGGTGAGCGGCCGGGCGCACAGGAGCAACAGGACAATGTCGAGTGGCGAGAGGACGGCGAGAGGTTGGAGAGGGTGAGCGGCGGCAGGGCATCGCGCGGTAGGGCGGTGGTGTGCGGCGAGAGGAAGGAGAGCCAACGTATTGTGGCTAGAGGCTGCACACGATAAGGGGAAGTGAAGCAAGACAGTGTGTTCGTGGGGTTGGATAAGGTGACCATTATGTGTCCCATGACATGGGTGTAGCTCAGTGGAAGAGGGGGAAACTCTGCTTCCATGTCGCTGGTTCAATTCCAGTCACCTGTAGTACTTACAGTTGTTGAAGCTTTTGTATGTATTGCTGCTAGTATGTGATAACAGGACTGTGGTATATGCAGATATAAAGCATTAATGCCTAGGGTCTACGCTAGATCACTGACGCTCCACTGATGTGATGAAGGCGCGCACAAGTCGACGATAGCACCACTCCGCTTGAGTGCAAGGTACTGCGCTCCGAGGGCTTGGTATGTTGAGTGGTGAGTTGTAAGCAGATATCTCTAGCGCTTGCGAAGTGAAAATGCTTTAGTTGATGGTTTTCTTCCGTCGGTGGCGTGCAAGTGCTCATTAGCGGTACGCTCAAGAGCAACAGCAAACTCCCAGATGTTGTGCTTCCCGGTTTGGTAAGCACGAACATCCGATCTCTGTTGAGGCGCCCTTGTTAGGCACGGTGCTTGGTACAGTACGAGCATGATGTTGACGGCAGCTTTGGCATCGGCACGTTTATTCTGCTCATGCTTACCTTTGCCTGTTTCCCATATTCTGTTTGTGTACCAGTTTAGAACGTAGCCAGCGAGGGTGGATGCAGATGCTGGAGCCGGTGGAGAAGCATCAAAGGCATTATCGATAAAAGCAGGGTCCGGTGCTGCAGAACGCCCTGCAGCCGTATCATCGACAGGTGCATGAGGTATGGCGCCCTCTATCCGACCGAGTATGGTACTAACTTATTGAGCATGTTCTGCAGTGTTGAATCAAGAAGGGAGTCGCCGCCGGTAACTGCACAACTTACTTGCGTATGATTCACCGTCTGCTAGCTCTGAGTGAAGAGTTCACCCCAGTGACAGCAGGTACTGATACTTATGTGGCTACCCAGGAGTGCGTTTGTTGAGGTAATTGCACGCTTCAAATGATACTCATAGTTAACTGCGCACCATGTGATTTACAAGCTTCAAGCAAAGACTTCATGTGCATCAGCAGGGATGCAAATGCACAGCTAACGGGGCGTTGTAGCGCACATCTGGTGATCCAAGCACATACTGATACAACTCATTTCGGAGCGTCAGCACTTGGCCGTATTCGACTACAGAGAGTCTTTGCTGAAGATCACCAACAGTCGGTGTCGAGACAGGTAAGTCAGGTGTTTCATATTCTGTCAACACTTTGCTCTTCACGCGTGTTTGCCCCAGTGTATGCAAAATGTTTGGATAGTGACTCAAGAAGTCAAGCTCCCCTGGTAGAGATCCACTGGATAGCCAGTTTAGGGCAAGTTTTTGCGTAAACTGCGGAACCTCGTCGAATACTCATATTTGGAGTTATCGCGAATGTGTAATTATCTTGGTTGTCCCACGATTACATCGGTAATACAGCTAGCGACATTTGGCCGTTTGCGCTCTCGTTTTGCTACGGGTTGTACTTCAGTGGAGTCGTCATTTTGAAGGTTTTTCGAGTAGACAACCGCCTCCTCCTGCGTGTATGTTTGACTTACAGCTAAATCAGACGCCGCATATCTAGGTACTAGAGGGAATAGGAGCTCGGCGGGGTATCGTAACACGTAAAAAGTAGACCAAAAGCATGCAGCATACACTGTTGCCAATGTAGAAGAGCTTGTAGATAGACACACCTTGTACTACGAACGTTTTGATGCAAACTATTCTCGAAAACAACTCACCACTCGCAGCTATGGAAATTTGCACCTCGCGCGCAAAACAAGTGTCAATAGCTCTACCGAAAGTGTCCCACATCATTATCAAAAGTGCAGCATCATGCACCGATTTCAGACCCGTAGCACCATCTCCATGAACAACTGAGGACTTAACTGATGCATGTAGATCACCTATCAAACCAGGAGTATCATTAGTCTGTACGTTTGCACGCAAGTTGCGCTCTTCAATTGCGCTAGCCATCTTATCGCGAATTTTGCCAACACGCTTCGAATCGGATAGGCAATCAGTATATCGCTCGCGCAGTAGATTCGTTTTCTGAGAAAAGTAGCCTAATGCGGTGGCCTTAGCAAGAAATCCATCAACAGCTCGAGCTTTTCCACTTTTTTGATTGTAAAAATATCGAGGAAGCTGTAACCAAAGAAAAAAAGTTGTGCATAGGTAAGCTGCTGTGCTGTGAAAGGGAGGAGTGTATCGTGTATAAACTGTGAGAGCTTAGCCCAGCTGATTATTAAACCTCGTTAAACACCTTGACGGCAGCATCTTGGCCAAGCGTGACCACAGGCATGTCTAGACCGCGAGGAGCGCGACGCATCGCTCACCTTCACGCTGTAGCACTATAGACCACTATCTTCTAACAACTGAGCGCAGCACTCCATAATGAGGTATTTTTGGTGTGCCCTGCTCTAACCGTTATATTCGGCACAACAGCCAATTATTTAGTAATTAGTGCCATTCACTTGAACTCACTATAGACACTTATCATCAAATAAAAACTCATGCCAGAGAATTCCGGATATAATCAAGAACCAGTTATACCTAGCCCTAATGTATTGTGATTGGACAAATGAACCTTGCGAAAGGTTTAGATGAAATACTACTGGCGGAAGGAGCTATTGCATCATAGAAGGGTTTGAGTCTCCGTCCTCAGCAAACTTATACTACATAATTTTAGTAGTCTTTGGCTAGCCTGTAACGAAGCCGAGCAAACCGAACCACGGTACTCCTCTTTCTAGTTCACAATTAAGGGTGCTTTTAAACGAACACGGTTTACCGGTATACCGTCCTCTACCAAAATCCCCTCGAGAAGCAATGAAGCAAAACGCCAAATTCTGGGTGTTCAGGTTCGTTCTTATGGCCTGTCGGGGGATGCGACTGCTGCGGGCTCGAGCGAATCTTCGTTTGCTCGTATTCCAATTGCTTGTAAAGTCTCCCACGATCCTTCCCAATAAGCCGCGCGACCCAAGAGGCACGGCAAAGCCACACATACCGACCATTTTCGATCCTTCATCTCGGCACACGGATCCGCAAAATTGTATTTTCCGCGTGACTACGACGCCAGGACCAAAGACAACAAGATATAGTCAAGCGCGCTGCCCCAACCGACAGAGTAGTTTTACGGAGGTATACGTAAGTGCGTTGTATTGTATTCGTGTCGTGCATCAACTCTGACAAATGTAATGGCATATTTTTGCCATGACAGCGTTCAAATGCACCGACCCGGATTTCATAACGCATTGTCTCCGGCGACTCAGCATCCGAAAGTTACTGCAACTCCGCCATCACCTCGTGGCCTGGCTCAAGCATTACTTCCATCCCATCTTACCCCGTAGCAGCAGCCTTCCTGTAGCGCAAATGATATCCACCGACGGCCCTCCTATGAGACGAGCATGTTTAAATGCGGACCTACACAGCGGAACGTGTCCGTCATGCAGCTCTTCGCAAGCAAGGCAAAAGTACCGACTCTCCAATCCTTTGATTTTTAGCGGGGTCATCGCTGAGCAAACCTTGCAAAGGTGCTGACGTCGCTTGGATCTGTATTTCCTCTCCTGCTCTTCCAGGGTGTGCTTCGATGGAGGGAATGGCACCGAGACTAGATACTCGGCGTTCTTGTTGCTGGACAAGCTTGCCGCGGTGACAGCTAATAGATCGACGTGCAAACGGCGCATGTACTCGGCATGGCTTGAAACCGGTTTGCCTCCCTTTTTCATTATGATCTTGTGAATGATGAAGCCATTGACTATGACCATATCAACAAAGCCGAGAAAAAGTTGACGATAGTACTTCTTGAATGCCACACAGCGCTGAATGGAATACCGCTGCAAACGCAGTTGGTCGTGGTGGTCTACACCCCCCATGTCGCTGTGGTAATCCGCTATCAACTGAGGACATGGCACCACTTGCAATACTGCGAACCCCTTCTCCCGTCTTGTTACGCTCGCCGGAGTAGTGGCACAACCCGTAGCAATCATATTTACCGGTTTAGAGTCCATCCAGGACACAGCAATCAACTCACTGTGTAATGCGATAAATTCCCCTTGCCATTGAGGCTGGTCGCTTCTTCTGCGTGAACGAGAAGCCAGCAGGCCACCCGAGACGGTCATTTCGATGCGTGCCAACATAGTAATACCCTTTCTCCAGCCGTGCAATGGATAGAGCGCATGACGTGTAGAAATTATTGGCGATAATGAGACGCTTTCCTGGATGCCCTTCAAGAGCCTTGGAAATGTTCCGGATGGCAGGCTTCTGAGCTACTCCCTTCGCCTTGTGTTTGGCTGCCTTCCGCTCGGCTGGAGTTTGTGCAGTTCTTGATTCATCCGAGGCACCCATGTAGACTTCAATTCTGTACACCATACAGATTAACAGCACAGTAGTTAGCTTATTCTGTATCGTACAGAACATGATATTCTATGCCATACAGAACAAGGCAAGCTGTAGAGCTTGTGCTGTATGATACATAGTATCTCTTCTGAAGAATACAGAATACGCACCGTGAGCAATATCCGGATTCGGCGCAGCAGGTCATGTACACTTTGGTCCCATACTTATGGGGCTTGTCCTTGTTGTAAACTCGGATGGGGTTGAACTTGCTCCTGTTGGGGATGGTCCCCTCGTCGAAGCTAATCCGTGTTCCGAGTCGATACCCCCGCCAAAATGTCTTCTGAACTGCCTGCAAGGTAGGTCTCACCTTCCAAGCCTTATCCCCGGTGGCTTCTCCAGCGGAAGAGCTCTGGAAATGGAGGTACCGCATGATAGTACTGAACCGATCTCGTGTCATGAATCCGCCAAAAGTCCCACGAGGTACTGCTCCATCTTATTCAATCCGCCAGTGCTTATCAAGCCCATCGCTGTGGCTACACAAGGTACGTGCTACCAGTAGTCCAATCACGTGGAGTATTTCGTGAGCTTTGATCGATCTGGTTTTAGTCAGCTTGTCGATCAAATCTTCCAGTGGCTGAATTTTCTTTATGGGGTCTTTTTCGTGCGCCGCAACCTGTTTTTCATGCTGGGCTGCTGCCACGCTTGGAATGCATTCAATCCGGTAGGCCTCTGACTCCTTCGCGATGTGGTACCACAACTCTTCAGGGAGAAAGTAGAAAAACACTCCCAGCGGCGAACTAGCGTAGGCTGCCGCAGACCCGGTCGGTCCCCATGTTCCCGTGTACAAGTCGGTTGCTCCATCAAGCTGAAGGTTCCCTGTATTTAGGATTGTACAGAATAAAAAAGTCGCATAACACAATTTCTGTCAGCTACAGAATTCGAAATGGGTGATTATTTGTTCCACAGACTTACCAGAATGATTTTTTTTATATATCCCAGCCAGAAGCACCCATGGCACGCGTTGCAACATCATCTTGTTCGAACAAGCTGATATCGTCTTTGAATTCATCAACAGATTCTAGGTCGCTTTCATACGAATCCATGGCGCTTTCGTGCGAGTCGGATAGATACTCAGGTGCATCAACCGGGTCGCTAACAGACTCGACTTCCTCTTTAGGCTCCACGAAGTCTTCGCTGATGTTTATATCGTCCGCATTAACAGGTCGAATCAGCCTCTCACACCGCATGGCATCGATAAAGTGCAGGGAATCAAACGCATCCATCTCGCTGCCGCTTGTATTACCAGCTCCAATTGTATCATCTTCTTTTTCTTCTTCGAAATCGGTTGGATCACGTTCCATATCCAGGTTAGCATGTTCAATCGCGACCGGAGCGTCCACATCCACATCACCACCCCCTTGTTCTGTATCCGCCACCACAACGTTGTCCGCATTACCACCTTGTTCTGTATTTGCCGCCATAGCAGTGGCCGCATCATCACCTTGTTCTGTATCCGTCACCACAGAGTCGTTCACCACACCAGACGACAGGGTTGTTGCGGCCATTCATCTCTGGGCGGCTGCATATGCAGCCGCCTTCCCCATTGGCGGTCGTCCAATAGTTAGTGAGCTCGTGCGAAGGGACGGGGGAGATATTATGAGCCTCTCCCGTTTGGCAAAATCCCACAACGCATGAGTGCCTAATATTTACATCGTTAGTAAGACAATTTTATGTTGCCAGCAGGTAAGACATACCGACAAAATACTCCACGCCAGACTTGTCCTTACGAAGCCGGCCTTTAACTACCGGCTTTACGTAGGTGTGCTCCAAGTTGAAGCCCGACGGCGGTCTTGCTTTCCAGCCTGCTTTGATCAGCGCGCTCCACAGCCGCTTGAACTCTTTCCGGTCAATCCACTCCGTCATCACCAAAAGCTTTCGAGAAATGAGTGGCAGGAAGCTTTTTCGTGTGAGCGGGAAAAATAGGATGCTGGTTGAATTTTGAAACCACTGGTCCATTTATACTGTCTTGTCTATGCTATTTGAATAATGCCAGTCTATCTCCCCAACTCCGATCCACAATGATAAAAAGCCCCACCCGCACTCATACAAACTTTTACATGCGGGGAATTGCTGTCGTCATCTGCGTGTGTAAGCTTGCGACAAACTAACACCTGTGATCATACTTATTCTGTATAATACAGAATACCGGGCTTAAAGGGTTAAGAAGGCATTCTTCAGATCAGTTGGTATCCCATTAACGTCTCTCTGGCGCTGTATGAGACTCTGCTTCAAGCACAGCAGAATAGTATGTCTCTTGAGCGCAGTATGGAAGATCTCGTGTTTTACACACGAAGTGAATTCGAGAGCGCAGCAGTAGAAATGGAGAAAAGCTGTAGGTACAGCTTCAACAGAGCTTATGCGCTACTGAAGCCGCAGCCGAGTCGACGGTAGCGGAAGCCGTTCAACCAACTATTGCTCGTGTAGATACAGCAGAAGTAAACCTCCTCGGAACCTGGATTCGCTTGGGTGAAGCTGTGGATTATTATGTAGCGAACTTGCACCTGATAATATTGCTCAAGCATCCGAAGCTATTGCTCAGGAATCGTTCGATGCGACGAGGAGACAAAGACCGCACAGCCCGAATCCGCCTGTGAGTTTCGCATTCATTAGCGCGTCGAACACACACACACATCAGGCACTACACGCCATCTCGGCCCATGTTAACGAGTACGCGACTCGCATACTTGAGGTTTTAATTGCAGAAGCTCGTGAAAATACGCCCTCGTTGCTAGGCAAATCCATCCTTGCGAAGACGGATCGTCGACGTGGTAAACACGAACCCCCCATTTGAAAATGAATAATCACTCCGTTGGTGCGGATGAAACAACAACAAAGCCAGGCTTTGGGTGATACGCATCCACAGCTCGCTTTACCAGCGGGGACAACAGCAGTCGTGCATTGAGGTGCTGACGCTGGGAATTGAGATAAGTTACTCTCCCTGTTCAGTTGAACATGGATCAGCGCTAAAGAGCTGACTGCCAAATGCAGTAAACGAGTACTGCGTGCGGCGCAAAGAGACTGGAAACAGGCTTACATGCGATCAAATTTGGCATGACACTTGGGCTAATGGTACTGCCAAACCTCGCCACTTGAGGAAGAACATTCGATTCCGCAAACACAAACGCAGCGACGATAAGTAAGTACAGATTGAGGTTAGTTTGCCTTTAGCTCTTTGCCCGCCATGAATATACGCGCACCTTCAGTCGATTTCCACTAGCAGTAGCTCGGTGCCTACCACACCAACTTCTCGGCCAGTTCTAGACTAGACAGAAGTAGAAGAAGAACTAGGATAGAACTGGCCGAAATATCCTAGTTCTTCTTCTACTTCTGTCTAGAACTGGCCGAAATATCCTAGTTCTTCTAGGATAGAACTGGCCGAAATATCCTATTTCTTCTTCTACTTCTGTCTAGTCTAGAACTGGCCGAGAAGTTGGTGTGGGAACGCGTGGCGCCGCTTTCGCGCGCGCAGACGCGTGCTAGTCGTTTTGGCGCGACGAATGCAGTGCGATCGTGTTCTGGGTGGTACTGCTAGCTGGAGTTTCTGAGCCAGTCTACGTTTGTTGGACAACTTTTCAAGCCAATGACATACGAGTATTTTGCAGCTGGTGGGTACACTGAATCGTTTATGAGACCAACTGCGCGGTTTATATCGTACCTAAGTCACCAGCCATAGCGAACGGCTTGCAACGGATTAATTTTGCCAGTCTTGGAGGTATAGTGAATTCAAGTGAAACTGTTATTCTGTATGTTAGAGAATAAGGCTCGTGCCTAAAGGGTTAAATGGTAAGTGCCCGCCGATGGTGAACCTGGGATGATTGGTCCGCCGCGTCCCCCAAAGCCTGGACCCCGGCGATTGCAGCAAGTTTGTGCATCGATGATCACCACGGATTGATCTGAGAGCCGCACTGGGCAGTTTCCGTCTGCCCAGCAGCATCGCCAGGAAAGGAAGAGGTTCTGTCGTTTCAAAAAGGTTCGTTTCTTTAAATACGATACCAACCGAACCTATTTAACCTCGAGAACCAGGTTAAACAGTTCATCCTAGGTCTTTGACTTTTCACAGCCCCTCTAAAAAAAGGCACCGAAACCTAAAGTCCTCAATTACCAGATCTGATGCGCTCAGATCCACCTCTCAGTATGGCCGACGTCGACGCCGCTCCTGCTCCCGACGACAGCTGCGCCGACGTCCTCCCGCCTGCCAGTGGCCCCGACCTCGTGGACGACGATGAAGCCCTCGACGCCGACCGCTTCCTGGATGTGGTGGTGACGAGCGTCGACGCGGCGCCGCCCAGCGTGACTCAAGCCATCGCGTCGTCCCTCTCGGCCGCGGGCCTGGGCGGCTACAGCGTCGAACTCGTCGTGACCAAAGGCGCCGCCTCGTACTGCATCCAGCGCCCGCTCTCGGCGCTGCTCGACGTGCTGACCGCCATCCAGACGGCGGCTCCCACGCCCCCGAGACGCGACGACGAGGCGACTGAACCCCCGACGCCGCCGGAGTTCCCGCCCAAGGGTAACCGCAACGACGCAGTAATCGCCCAGTGGTGCGGCGAGATGACGGCGTTCCTGGCCGCGCATCGCTGCGGGATGCTGGAGCTGCACCCGGATTGGCTCAGCTTTGTGGCCGAGCGCGACGAGGACAAGGGCGCCCGCATGCACATGACGGCGGTGGACTTCATCCTGCAGCCGTTTCCCCTGGAGAAGTGCTACGTGGCGAGAGGGTCGAAGCACGAGGTGGTGGTGCATGCGAAGCCCACGAAACACGCCGACCCGCAGTTTATCGTGTGGAAGTTCGAGTTGGAGGATTTCGACGTGGACTTCAGCGTGTCCTTTGCACCGGAACCATATGAGCAGCCGGTGGAGATTGTTCATGCGCGAACGAGATACGTGGCGACTACCACGGGGAGAGCTGTGGAAGGTTCGTATCGATGCTTAAAACCAGGGAAGGCAACACTGGTTTGGGACAATTCGTACTCGAGACTGCGCGGGTAAGTTGTTCACTGGCACTTCTTTCTGCAACAGTACCTTTTAAGGTCTGACGTTGATGTTGTCGGCGTGTTTCAATAGAAAAAATATTTTTTACCAGGTGCAAGTGGTAACCAACAGCATTATGCAGTCAGCGGCAGCTGCGGCAGATGCGCTTGATGAAGCTGTTCAGGCGGAAAGAGCACGCGACGAAGAACGTGACGCTGCGCTATCCACGGCGCTCATTGTAAGTCCGAGCTCGCCGTCTGATTCTAACCAACAACCCGGGTATTCAGCTTATATTCCCGAAGCCATTGCTCAGCAAAGTTGGCTGCTCAGCGCACCGATCAATGTGGCGGGACACTTAGCATCGAAGCTTTTCGGCTCTCAGGAGGAGTCGGCTGTAGTGCCAACATCAAGGAACCAGCGTGGAAGTGCGTCTGATTGTGAAGCCCGCAGCTTACTTGAGGAGCTGAATGGACTCAATATGCAGCTGATGGAGCGAATGGTACGTTAGTCATGTTGCTGTCGATCTTCTTATATCAATGGTAATGACAATTTTGGCCTTCCGCTCACGCAGGAAAGCCTCGAGGACAGTGTTGCTAAGCTTACAGTAGAACGGGATCAAGAACGGTCGAAGGTCCACATGGCAATCGTGGAGAAGGAAAACTTTGCCAACGAGGTGAAGGCAAAAGATCAAGAACTAGCCTCAATCGCTGTGGAGCTGCAACGTATACAAAGAGAACGGGAGGCTTGGCGTGAAATACAAGCGGAACGCGATGGGCTATTAGAAGAAAAACACCGTTGGGCAATGGTATGTTGTGTTAATAGGCGGGCCGTTGTTGTTATTGATTCCTTGACCACGTATGCGATATCTCGACTTGTTGTTTATGCAGAGGGATGACTTCGATGGGGGTGACGAAGAATCTTCTGGTCTAGCGAGTGAGATGGATTCGGCGATGCGTAATCGCCTTGAGCAGGAGCTCGGTCAGGCAGAGGCTGCAGTACTGCGATGCCGTGCAGAACTGGGCTACCCTTTGAATAACCATTTAACAGGCACATCAACCCGGTTGGAAAAGGTGGCCCGTGAGATGGCGGCTACGAAGCAGCAATACGAGGAGCAAATGCAGACATGGGAACAGGACCGTCTGCAGCTGACGCAGCAGTTAGTAAAAGCTCGAGGCCAGAGGCGTGTGCTCGTGACTGAGATTCGCAACATGCGCACTCAAAGCGAAGGCCAAATTGCTGTGGCCATGGCCGAAGCTAGCGAGGCGCGGATGGTAAACAAACGACTCAAGAAACAGAATGAGCTACTGCTGACTCAGATCAGGACTCTTATCAATGAAGCTGAAGACAATGAAAAGAAGCTGCAGGAAGTCCGAGACGAACTAGAGCAACAGCAGCTAAACGAAGCACCGACTCGAGAGAGCAAGGAAGAAGATTCTGTTCAGTTGATAGACCTTTCGGTGAGTAGCCAGCTACAATCTTCAGAGATCGAACTTCCCAGTCTCGGAACTGCAGAAGTTAGCGACGAGAGTCGGGAGGAGGCAACTGAAGAGGAGGAGGACGATTCACCCGTTCCGTATACGCTTACTGAGGACGACATTGCGCTACTAAATGGCCGGCCACCTCCCTCTGCTTCCATGAGGCCGACATATTCATCTTCGCCCGAGCACAAGGCTCAAACCCTGTCATTCTCTTCGTCAGAGTCGACAAAGACCCACACCAACCCGTATCGCGCGCGACTGGTAGCCTTTTTCGAGGAGCGCGATCCTGAAAAGATAACCGAAGTGGACGACATGCTCGCAAGCTACAAGGGCGTGGAAGACTCGCTCTTCGAGAGCTTGGAGCTCAAGTACAGCTTCATGGAGCTGAACCAGCGGATCGCACAGGCCCTGTAAATCCTGACAACTAACTCCTACCCTGAACGTTGCAATGCAGAAAGCTTCATTGAAAATGTAAAGACACTGAGTCATAGCTCGCGAGAGCTGCAACACCACACAGTTTTGCAGGCGAGAGAAGCAACCAGCTTACTCCTTCTTGCTCTTGGGCGCCTTGGCGCCGCGGCTCGTGCAGCAGCCGCACATGCAGCCGAGCAGCAGGCCGAGCAGCAGGCCGCCGGAGAAGGTGACGAGCAGCACGTTCTTCTTGGTGGCCAGCAGCGTGATGAAGTCCCTCTTGACGTCCAGCGCCTGCTGCTTGGCGAAGTCCACGAAGGTCGGCGCGCCGGTCACGACCTCGCCCTCCACGCTCTTGAAGCCGCCGCGCGCGAAGGCCGCCAGGTCCTCGAGCGTGCGCTTGCCCGCGAACTTGTACGACTTGCCGTGGCTGAAGTGCAGCACCGTGGGGAAGCCGCGGATGCCGAAGCGCTTGCCCAGCTCCGAGTTGGCCGTCACGTCCACCTTGGCCACGTTCACCTCGCCCTTGAGCTCGTCCGCCACCTTCTCGTAGATGGGCGCCAGCTTCTTGCAGTGGCCGCACCACGGCGCGTAGAACTCGACGAGCCAGTCCCCCGTCGTGGCGCCCGAGCCGGCCTGCGTCTTGTGCTCGAAGTCGCCGGTGCTCAGCACCACCACGTTGGACTCGGTGGCGGCCGCCAGCTGCGCCACGCCGAGCAGCGCGAGCAGCGCCGCGCACAGAAGCTGCCAGCTGGACATGGCGACGAGATGCGAGGAAGTCGGTCTGAGGCTCGGAGACGTGCGAGATCGGCCGCCGAATGCGTTGTGAGGTCGCGCTGTCACACAGTCGCGACGTGTACAGCAGTATCTTTGCTTCGACTTGGCCACGTGGAGCGCCGGCGGTGATTGGCTGGACGATCCCCACGTCAAAACCCAGGAGCGGGGATGGGATATGATGTTGGAGAGGTGATACGTGCGCCAGCTCCACGACGATGCTGTCAAAGCGGGGTGAAAGGTTGGTCAGCACAGGAATGGCTGGCTGGCTAGGACCAGCACAGATAACACAAGGGTAGCACGGTGTCTACACTAAAAACCTCTTCAGAATACAAACATGACGAAAACCCAAGTAGAAACGTGAACTGCGCTCATCAATCCCGAGAATCACTCGATGCGTTGCCAACGTATTTGATAGGGCACCCAAGACTACAATGCTTATATAAAATCATCACGTCACAGGGTAGAAATTAGTCATTGTATTATTACCATTAATTGCCACCAATTCGCGCACGTACCCGCTCGACCGTGTTCACGTCCACAACTCGCGGTTGTACTGGAGATACATCAGCATCTCGAGCTAGGTTGGGGAGAGACTCTTGCGCACGTCCGTAGCCGTCGAAAAAGCGCCCGCACTCGTTGAATGTTGACGGTACATACGCCACATCCACATAATGCGAGCGCTTCAGTGCCTTCACTGCCCAATCGCTGACATGGCAGCGGATATTCTAACAAAAGCCCTACCGACACAGTCATCAAAGCTGAGAGAACTGATGGGGGTCAAAGGCCTTAAGACTAAAACAGGTGAGACATAGTGGGAGTGTTGAGCCCAAGGCTCAATGAGGAGTTGCCCGGTGCTACATCCAGTACCGTAGAACAGTCCGTTCGATAAGGAAACGGATAGACGGTCCCTGGGAAAGGATTAGGAGCACCGGGGCACACACTCTTAAGTATTGTATATTGTATTAAGTATACCTATAAACTGTCGAATGTGGACTACGGTACTGCAACGACTTGATAGGTGTGGGACCATCAGTGATTGACTCCCCTCTGGATTCTCAAAACGACAGTTTTGTGGGTCGACGTACGACAAGGTATCAGCAATGGCATGCAGTATAAATATTTGTGCAAAACGGGAGGATATTTTGTGCAAAATTGGCGGAGGGGAGGTATCTGCCCAAATCTAGAAGGTCTAGCTCGCCTAGAGCAACACAAAGTTTATTCGCGTTGTTATTTCGAAAGGTTATCTGCAGAATGGACAAGGGGATGATAGTGGCTAATGGACCGTAATCGCGATCTACCCCTTCACATTACGACCCCTCCCACTAGTCGAAACATCGCTGATGTAACGCATGCTCACAGTTGTTTGATCTTACAACCCATCAATACCAATTTCGCACTTGAAGCATTTCCATGTGTATTGGTACGTTTCCATTCTATGCTTGCCATGACTGGCTTTTAATTGAGCGATTAAGGCGTTTTTCTCAAATTTGGCGTTTCGACCTGCTTGATAAATTCGCCGAGCTTGATGAATCTGGGGGTTCCTCTTCGAGCGCAATTCGCTCGAGAAACGGTTGTGGAGTCTGGAGGAACGCTTGAGAGCGTAGGAAATGTAGGATCACTTGAACGGTGTGAGGTGCTCGTCAAATGGCGAAGTGATGAGATTTAGTTGCGTATAGCTTTTGTGGAGGTGAGTGGATAGTGAGAAATAGAAATGTGCTCACTATAGTATAGAAACATATACAATATCAGCTTTAACAGGAACCGGAATTACTGGTTGTTGTGCTTTTGGTACGGCGTGTCGCAAATCAGAGAGGGTACTTCAACAGCCCTCCTGCCTCTTTTGATATTGACTGATGTTATGGGGCTGTCCTTCTGGGAAAAGACAGCTAGGTCTAAAACCGTACGCCAAAGAAGGATGTGACTGATGATCGACTTAGTTCGTCCAGTCTTGCTGCACGCAGAGGAGATCACTATGTGGACACGCTATGACTAGAATTTGGAAGGCAGGAGTCACCTGCCCGCGCAATGGTCCGGGGCAATCCGGCCGCAAGTTTGCACTTGCGGGGAAGAAGACCAGACGCGCCGCAAATGTGCAACCCATCGGTCAGAGGACACCGCAGCGGCAGTGCTTCTGAGCGTGAGATGGGGTGCGACGAATGAAGGTGGAGCAGCTGCAGGGTCAGGCCGAGAACAGTCGCGCAGACCATGACAAGCCTTCGCGGTGAATGAAGGAATCCGCCACGGTAGGGCTGAAGAGCCCGCTCTCCAAGTACATCGCAGTGATCTTCGAGCTGATAGAGCTTTCCGTAGCTCGCGAGCTTCCAGTTGCGTTCAGACTTGATATGATATCGGCAGCGTAGAAGGTGTTGATGCCGAAGTCGGGAGGCAGGTGTGCATGCTCAGATAAAACAGATAATGATGCATTAGACCGAAGGCTTATCGGACTGACGAGGAAAACTATATGCAGGTGATCTATATACAGGGAGCGTAGAGGAAGATCAGCAAATTGATGGGAATCTCACGTGCATCGAACCAATCGATGTTCTGGGCGTGTGCTTCTGCTCCATTGTCCGCAATGCAGCTCGACTCCAGCGAACCGTGCAGCGGTAGGCGGGGCAGCCACCACTCAGATATTACACTTGACATCGACAGCTGGACAACCAGTAACCCGCACTATGTCGCGTTATTCGTGGTTTTCGATAGTGATGGAACCGGTGGTACCAGTGGGGTTGTCGGTACCTATTACTTCGATGACGTGGTGTGTTCGTCGCGCCGTTTTCTGCTGTTAGCGTTTTCTCCTTTAGAGGTACAGGGAGATCTGAGCGCGCAGAGTCAATGTGATCTGATCGCGGACACGATGTCCTACAAGCCTTGGAGCGCGGTCAAGTTCTTGCTGGTTGATAACTACTCTGTGAATGAGTACATTAGTTGGAAGGAATATGCCATCCCGTCCATTGGACGGACTTGCCACAGATTAAATCTAGTGGCGAAGAACTTCATGAAACGTGAAGACGAGCTCATTTGCAAGCTCTATGCGTTGATGTCCAAGCTCCGAACGGTCAAGGGATGCCACCTCCCCCACCTGTCGCCTCTGCTGAGGAACGACACCAGGTGGTGGAGTACATACGATATGTTGGCACGCTATGTGGAGCTCCAGCCCGCCATAACTCAGCTGGGCCACGAACTTCTAGTCGACCACGAGGTCCATCCTCTGTTGCTGAGGCGTGCCAAGCCCGAGGGTGTCACAGCAGTGGAGAAGGTCCTCACCAAGTTCGAGGGCGTTAACCAAGTGCTATATAAGTCTACACTAACTATTTCCGCTGCGCACTGCCTGTTTGGCGTGAAGGAGTACCTGCGTTCAAGTCACGACTTGGCGCGACGGCCCAGCTCGTCAATACCCCGCATTAAGGAGAAGGCCTTGCCAAGGTTCAGCGTGTAGAAGCGTTGACGATCGCTGAAATGTCGGCCTGTGTTGGTCTCAGGTTGACCGCTCTCCAAAGGTCGCCAGCACGGGAGGACGGCAATAGTTCCATTGGTGAGGCGGTGTTCAAGAAGAGGAATATATAGCCTTTCTTCTTCGACAAGGCCCCTTGTAAACAAGTAACGAACTTGTACGTGCTTAGTGTTCTTATTATTTCCTGGGTTGATTACTGTGCTTGTTGCGGACTTTCTGTCGCACCTGAACTGGGTTCTTTCAGCTTTAGGATATAGTGAATATCTTTGAGATCTTCATTTTAAACCTTGCAGAGAGATCTCTTTTGATTTGATCGAGTAGCCTCATGTATTTTAGACATTATTAATTGTCAGGTTGTCGACATCGAGAAGCACAATGATCCAGCTCTCTATCCCACTTTTGGACATAGATGCAATATTCCTTGTTGCATCGGACAAAACCTAGGCTTTAAAGAACTGGTGGGGGCTCTATACCAAATCCTAGGCGCTTGTTTGAGCCCATATATACTTTTCCGTAGTTCACAGACCATATTTTCGTAACCCGCTAGTTTATATCCAGGGGGATGGTGCATATACACCTTGCCCCCTTCCATCGATTTAATTAGAAATGCTGTACTCACCTCACATCCATTTGATGAATGTGGCACCCAACATGGTCACAATTGTCAGGACGAGTCGGAGTGACTCAAACAGTACTTTAGGTGCGTAGACTTCATCACAGTTCACTCCATATTCCTGATAATTCTCTTGCGCGATTAGTCTGGCTTAAAATCGCTCGGCGTGCCGTCAGCGTTGTATCAGCGTTGTACTTGATAGCGAGTACCCATTGGCAGGGTTATGCGCCCAGACGGCAAGTGTGTTAACTTCCACGTTCCGTTTTCCAGGAGCGACTGATATTCCAAATCTAGTGCTTGTCGCCACTGTATCCAAAATGCCCCATTGAGGGTGTCCTTAATCCTTTTCGGAGCTTCAATGCTGCTGACCTTAGTATCAACTGCGATTGCATTATCGATGTGCGTCTGATAGTTTTTGTAATCAGTGTATCGCACAGAAGTCTTTCATATCCTCTGTGATCGGGAGATGAATGTTGCAGCTATGTCTTGCTTAGATCTGCGCTTAATTCCCACTGCAACGGGTAGCTGTCTTTTTCTGCGTTTAGCTCCCGCTGTTCCTTTGATACTATCAGGATTGATCTGTGTTGCCAGAGAAGCCTTCACATCGTTACTCAAAGGTAAATGAAGTGACTTGACCTCTTGAAGTTCCTTAGTTGTTAGCGTCTCCGGCACTTTACCAAATATCGTGTTATAAAGCTCGTGTAGTTTTCTGGATCGAAGGTGACTGACCTAGCAACAATGAAGATATTGTTGTATATATCAAACAATCGATACCATTTTGTATCCTCGGAGATTCCAAGGAATCGGCACTTAATAGCTCGAGCAGACAGTATTTTTTTCTATTCTCACAGCCTAAGGAACGTATGCAAAGCACACACATACCCATACCAACAGTGTCTTTACATCAGAACGTACCCTTTTACCAACTCATAAGGAGTTCCGATCTTAAGGCGATTCATAGGTTTGCATAGGTCGTGTATATAGTGCTTCTGGGCACTATTTCGCAACCATCTCTACGTCTCGTAGAGCACATCGCACCGTGCCCATCTTTGTACGATGGCCCCTTTCAGCTGCTCCATTTTCTTCCGGCCTGTATCCATTTTTGGTCTGAAAGATGATCCCATTTTGGGTGCAGAATGCCTTCAAAGCTATGTCTACAAACTCTGTACCACCATCTCATCTGATGCGCCTAATTGTAAACTTTCCCCTCTCTCAAGCTGTGCAAACAGCTCCTATACTTTGGTATGTACCGCCATTTTCTTGCATAGGACATATGTCCAGCGCCACGACGACTGATCATCTATTATGATCACGAAGTATCTAATAGAACCAACTGCCCCGTACACTCCCATCCATGTGAATCGTACTGATAGGTTGTGTGTGTCTCTCTAGTGCCTTCCATATTCCTGTAGTTCATTCTAAAAAGCACGTGTGGCAGAAGAATGGTAACTTTGATAAAGCTACCCTACTGAAGCCTGGTAGCAATAGCTTACCACTCATCACCTCTATTAGCTTATCTCTATTGAGGTGTCCTAATGTTACGTGTCATTCCATAAAAACCGCCTTCATTATTGTATACCCTAACCAGGGATCCCGAAAACTGTATTGCTCGAGTAATAATTGCAGTAAATATACTGAAATGATTATCACAAACGAAGGATATTCCTCAATAATTTAGGTGGATCTCCTTTTACTGATATCGGTTTTCTCAAATCTGATAGTTCAATCTCGTCCATTCATCTAAGCTTCGGCCGGCACGAAGGCTCGGCGAGCAGCTTTCATTCTACATTCGGTCATGTTCACGACCCAACATGCTGCCAACTTCTACTTCCAGCAAGTCCTGGACGCTCAAGACGAGCCCGTCGCCGGCTACTTTCGATGCCGCTGGTCGCGTGTGTAAGCACCGCGGACGGGTTACAGCAACCTCATTTCGCACGTTCAAAACCAACACCCGGACTTCGAAGAAGTCATGCGCTCTGCAGCACCCGCTGAGACAGGGACTCTCATGCCCTGGATCCGCCGCCACAGTTTGAACCTTTTTGAAAGTGGCCTTGGACAATTGCACTTGTTAGTCGTTCCAACGATACCGCCGAGGCTTGGAGCGAGGCGAGGAAAGGCACTTGAGGGGTTGAAAGGAAATTCAGAAGTGATTGAATTACTGGATCTTACACCCTAGACTAGTGCTAAAGACACGCGGCCGTGCATCCTATCATGTAGTGCATCTAATCAACCATCACTCATCAATGTGCGTCCAATCAACCTACTCGTCTAATCAACGTGTGGTCGTATTGGGCCGGTTCGGGTTAACCGGTTCGGGTACCTCGAGACTGGAACAGTGTGCCATGGATCGGTTACCCTGCAACACGCCCCCTCAATGCGAACCCGTGTAGATGCCGAGCGCTACTGTCAACCCCTTGTGGTGTGGTTCGGCAAGCCCCTTGGTCATGATGTTGACCAGCATGGTCTTAGTCTCGCAGTACACGACGATTACCTCTTCGCACTTGACTTCGTCACGGATGTGATGGTACTTGATGTCGTTGTGCTTGGCGCGGCGATGGGATTCTTGGTCATCTTAATGCACGACTGGTTGTCTTCGAAAATCTTTAGCACCTGCGTGGCTCTGGGAACTGCAGTCAGGATTTCGCACAACAGCTTGTGTACCCACTTGCCTCCTTGAATCGCCAGACTTAGCGCGATATACTCCGCCTCGCTCGTTGAGAGCGACACGCCCGACTGCTTCTTGGATCCCCACGAAATTGGTCCACCTGTGACTTTAAACAGGTAGCCCGACGTCGATTTGCGATCGGTGAGATCTCCAGCCCAGTCGGCATCTGAGTCCCCTTGAACGTCGATATCCTTGCCTGGTGAGAAACAAATTCCGTGTGACTTGGTCCCTTGAAGGTACCGAAATATGCGCTTGACCGCAATCCAGTGTTCCGCTTGTGGGTTCTCCATGAAGCGCGACACATAGCCAACCACGAAGACAATGTCCGGGCCAATCGATGTCATCAAGTGCTTGCAGCAGGTTTGCAGTCTTGCATGCCGAAACGCTCCAGGATGTCGTTGATGTACCGAGCTTGACTCAGTGTCACACTGCCATCGGCATTATCGACCACCTCAATCCCAAGGATGTAGCACTTGCCACTGTCGGTTATCTCGAACCTTGACTTGAGTTGGCGCTTGACTTCAGCGATCAGGTCTGCCGAACTCCCTGTCACCAAGACGTCATCCACGCAGACCAAAAGCAGAACGCATTCACCGTCGATGACCTTGATGTACAGGCAGGGGTCGTAGCTTGAGACTCGAAAACCAATGGAGCGTACGTATGCGTCGAATGTCTCGTCCCAAACCCGCGAAGCTTGCTTGAGTCCGTATATCGCCTTGGATAGATCCACGCAGTCGAAACCATCGTCCCGTTCCGCACCTTCAGGTACACTGCAGAACACCTTCTCTTTCATCAAACCGTACAGAAACGCAGTGACCACATCCAGCTGGTCGATCGTCCATCCGAAGTACTTGGCGATCGCGATGATCATTCGCAGCGTAACGTACTTGACTACAGGCGAAAACGTTTCCGTATAGTCGATCCCATACTTCTGCACGAAACCTTTTGCGACAAGTCGGGCCTTGTACTTGTAGATGGATCTGCCCTCGTTGCGCTTGATCTTGGAAACCCATTTGGTGCCGACTGCACATTTGTTGTGCATTAGTTTAGCGGAGCGGAAAATACCTCGCAGGCGCATCGACTTCAGTTCGGCGCGAAATGCCTTGCGCTAGTAACTTGATCTGGCCCGTTGACAGCGTCTCGAAACGTCTTCGGTTCCGCGCTGTCACAACAGCATTCGCACTTGCACGCCAGAACATTGGCGAAGTCGAGCTGTCTTCATCGTTGTCTTTCGCTTTTTCTTCTTGAGGCGACGAGGATTCACGGTGGGTTTCTTCATCAGAGTGGCCAGGCGCACTTGCTTCTTCGAGTCCAGCAGTGCGACGTGGGCGCCGAACGTTGTCGCGATCTTCGTGTTCTGCACGGGATTTGCGCTTCCCCGCCTGCGTGAACACCCTTGTGCCGGAGTCGTCGG
>BSXT01001195.1:0-22515 GCA_030267785.1 Phytophthora fragariaefolia
CCGCGAAGACATCCTCCTCGCACTTTGGGAACGTATGCACTGGATCGTCGAGTCAAGCGTGAATATATGGCTCGCCGATGCTTTCCTGGCCAGTGAGCGCACCAGCCGGATCGACTACGAGTTCACGGCGTTGTGGAAATCCCTGAAGGACTACCTGCTTGGGCGGAAGCAGCGGTCTGACCTCTTGCGCCTAACTGTCAAGGTGCTCGGCGACGCTGTGGTGGGAGCGGCGAATCACAAGATCGATGGCCAGCCGGCTCCCTTGGTCGACACGGAGGTCTGTTTCGACCCGGCGATTCCGTTCTGCCCACCGGTGAACCTTCCATGGTTCCCTAGGACGGCTGATTGGAACGCTGCTTATTCTCAACTTATTTAGCAACCACATTCCGCTAGTTCGGAGACGTAACAGCTTTTCATGATTCATTCCACATCACTTTCCTTAGGCAATCTACTTTGTCAAATCCATATCCGAAAGTTCGTTCACGTCTTAAATTCATGCAATCATCGTACAGCTTCTTCTGCAGGGCGGTCTGTACATCCCCGCCCACAGCCATTTTTGTGTGGGTTCCTAGTCCTCGTCAGCGACTTGGACCATCTGGAGCCTTTGAGAACTGCGTTTCTCCCGGAAATAATAATAGCGTAATCCTCCACACAAGAGGTTGGTCATAGGTTCCCATGTTGGCTCATCATAGCCAATCCACTTCACTAGGAACTCTCTGACTTTCCCTGACTTCCGTTGATATATATGGCAGGTGTCCATTAATCGAAGTGTATCATGCATTTATTTACCTTCGGCGATGTTTACGTGTATGTTGCATGATGTATCTCGACGAATGTGTCTCCATGAAGGTACCATCATTGGCCATCATTAAAGTAGCTTCATGTGAACCATTTGTTTGTCGGCGCGGCGGAGTGCATAGTATCCCATTGAACGACGGCTTGTTGCTGACCAATGTCAACACGCAGTCGAATGGTGACGTCCAGACGTTCTCCGAATTCTTCCGCTCTCTTGTTCATGGCGTTTACCTTGTTAGCGCTGGTGAAGATGATGTTGGCCACTGCTTTGTTGTGATCTCGAACGGCCCTGGCCGACGTTTGCTTGCTCTGAACGAATACGACGTAAGCCGTGATCCACCAATGGTTGTTATGCCGCTCAGCTTCCAACAGTAGATTAAGCACGTGAAATGAATCGGTCGTGTCGAGCTTCAGCCGGATTACGTCTGCCGTGGGAAGCGCAAGTCCAAAACTCAGAAGAAACGTGAAAAGCGTTTGAGACACGAACAGTAGTAGCTTGAAGGAATTGATTCAGGAATACAGGTAGCCCTTTGGGCTTCCCGTTATTTGTTCATCTTCTTCGCCGCTTCCTCCGGATTTTCTCGAACTCTGCAATGAGGTCTGGAATTTGTGCGAGATTTCCCACAGGTTCCCAAGTTGGCCTCTCTTCTCCCACCAACTTCACAAGGAATTGTGTACGTCGTTTGTGACGACGCTTCCTGAGAAGACGTAAACAATCTGACCGGCACTGCTGTCTGCTAGAATGACGTCACCAGGGCGAGAAAGTCGCGTAGTCTCCTTTTACGGTTTCAGCGATCCGGTGTTGAAGACGGTGCGGAGCTTGTCTCCGGCTTGAATGTAGAGCTCGTAGGCGTGGATGTGAATCTTCCTGGCCACTGTATACGGATCGATGCACCTTGGCCCGAACTTAGTGGAATTCGGTAGGCCGAGTGCTTTGGGTCAAAGTGCTTTGTGCTCAAGTACACTTGCTCGCCGACGTCGAGGACTTTTCCCTCTCGATTCTGGTCGTATACATCGCGCATACGTTCTTGGGTTTCCGCTAACGCTTCACGACAGCGCAGTAAAATACCAGGGTAACTGTCGTGGAACGCAGCACCCGGACGGCTCTTTGGCGCATGTACGAGCTGTTCTGCAGCAAGTTGAAGTGGGTTCAAAGGTACATAACCCAGACGTCTTAAAACGGTACAAGTTTAGTGCTGGCGTTGACCGTTGAGTTAATCGCAAACTCAGCGTTGGCCAAGTGTATATCCCAGTCATCTTGCAGCGGACCAACGAAGCAACGAAGATATTCTTCCAGTGTACGGTTCATTCGCTCCGTTTGACCATCGCCTTGTTCTCGATGTGCCACGGTCATATTCAGATTCGTTCCGATAGATTTGAAGACGCACTGCCAGAAGTAGGAGACAAACTTCCGGTCACGGTCTGAAACGATGCTGGACGGCAGGCAGTGCAATTTCCAGATATTATCAATGAAGAGTCGAGCGACGCCTTCAGCTGCCACGGTTTTGGTCGTAGGCACGAAGTGGCAGCGCTTAGTTAATATATCGACGACAACCCAAATTGAGTTGACGTCGCGCTTCGTTCGCGGTAGGTCGGTGATGAAGCCCATGGAAATAGCTCGACATCGCTCGTACGGGATGCTCAGTGGTTCGAGCAGCCCGGGAGGCTTCGTCAATCGTGGCTTGTTGCGCCTACATGGTTCACAATCTGCTATGAAGTGCTGGATAGATTTCAACATCTTAGACCAATACCAGCGACGTACAAGCATCAAGTAAGTACGCTCGGCACCCGGGTGGCCCCCGTAGTTGGTGTCGTGGCACTCACTAATTATCGTTTGCCGCAACTTCAGATCGTTGGGAACGGCAAAGCGTGGGACATTATCCGTTGGAGTCTGGTACCAGAGAAATCCATTCGTTTCGTAGTAGCATGGATACTTCTTGCGGTGCTGTGATACACGCTGGGGTTTAGACTAGCTGTACGGCGCTTGATCGCTGCGAAAATTTCTTGGTCCTCATGGCCCTTTTTGTATGCCTTTTTAATGTTCGTGGCCAGCTCCATGTTAGTGGTTACTTCGCTGAGCGCTAGGCTGAAGGACGTGTCATCAAAACTCGTCACGCTCAAGTCATGGAAAAACTTCGTCTCTGGTTGCAAGTCGGGTCTTCGGCTCAGTGCATCCACGATGCAATTCTTCGCTCCTGGCAGATACGAAAAGGTCGGCTGATACTCCGCGAGGATGTTATACCAGCGAGCTAGGCGACGATTGGCCATCTTCTATGTGAACATGCCTTCAAGACTTTTGTGATCTGTCTCGACAATCGGAGGCTTGTCTAAGCACTAGATTCAAAATGCGGCAAGTGCATGTATGATTGCTAAAAGCTCATGTTGTTACGTCGGGTAGTTAAGCTCCGCGGATTTCATCTTTCGGCTGGTGTACGCGATGGGACGTTCGACACCATCGACGACCTGGAACAACACTCCCATAACAGCGAACTTGCTCGCGTCTGTCCGTAGATGCATCGGCTGAAGTTTGGGAGACGAAGCACTGGTGGGTTGCATAACCTCCGCTTCAAATCCTTGAAGTTTCCCAACTGCTCGTCGCTGAATATTCGCGTTGCGCTTGGTCTTCTTCTTCAGGAAGGTGAACATGGTCGCCGTTAGTGAGGCTTATTCCGGACGAAACAGTTGCACGTAGCTCGTCAGGTCCAAGAAGCTGTGAAGCCCCTCTTGCGCCCGCGGCACAGGTCAGTCCTTGATGGTCTGCACCTTGTCCGGGTCCGTCCGAACTCCTTTGCGCCATACGAAATCTCCGAGACACGGGATCTCGTCGGCGCAGAAGACACACGTGGACAATTTGAAGTACAACTTATTGTCACGCAAGATGTTAAGTGTTTCACGTAGTGCGTTCAGGTGGTCTTCAATCTTTGGTGACTTGGTGAAAACGTAGATGTCATCGTAGAACGACTTCGTGTTCTTCAAGTCCCAAAATAGCTTCGATGTCAACCTATGCATCGTAGCCGGGGCGTTGTAGAGTCCCATGGGAAGAACGAGATACTCCCAGAGTCCGTTCGGTGCTTTGAACGCAGTAAAATTGATGTCTTCTTCTCGCATACGCACTTGATAGTACGCAGACATCAGGTCCATCGTGGAGAACCAGTATGCACCGGACATGCCGTCCAAGATGTCTTCCTTCCTCGTCATCGGGATACTCTGACGCACGGTGTTCGAGTTTAAGTACCGGTAGTCATGAACAATTCTCCAGCCAACTGGTTTCCGAACACAGAACGTAGGAGCTACGTGAGGACTGATGCTTGGTCAGATAAGCATTTTCTTCACCATGTCTTCGACCCAACGCACGATTTCGCGCTGCTGCTCCGGCCAATGTCGCCACTGCTACCAATACATAGCGAGATTCGGATCCTTCACATCGATCCGGTGTTGAATTTCGCGCTTCTCTGGTAACCCTTCCGGTAGCTCGGAACGGAACACGATACCCTTATACCCCGTGAGAAGGTTGAAAGCCGGGTTCTCTCGAAAGGTGTCCCGGTCCGTTTCCAGGTAGTGCTGTGCTTTCGCACTCCCAACGTTGTCGGGTTGATCTCGGCGTTGCAGGGAACGTGCTACTTGCTTGATCGTCTCATTCGACAGCACCAACATAAAATCAGGTTTGTAGGCCGTCTTTGTATTCATTCTCAGGAACTTTCGCAACTTCTTGCGGGTGATGTATTTGGTCTGTACCCCACTCTCCTCGACAACACCCATCGTGAACATCTTCTCCACGACGTTGTGTTTACTCTTGGTACTGCTGCTTCTCTCAACTTTGCTTACAGTACTCTCGCGCGCTGACGTCGTAACGTCGTCTTCCTTGCGCGTCATAATATCTTCCGTTGATGTAACCCAAGCTGGCCCTACCCTCCCCTTTCTCGGAAGAAAGAGATCTGACAGTCAGGAATTGATTGTTCTCCCTGGTGTGTCACACACGACTGGTGTGTAACACACCAGGACCCCCTGATATAATATTCCGAAGGGAGCGTCCCCGAGTAGTCATATTCCTGATCGAAGGTTCACCCATACTTAAGAGGTTAGGGTTCTCTCAAGCCAGTCATTTCAGATAGACAAGGATTCAGTATACAGACAGAAAGCAGTAGATCGACACCTTAAAAGGAGTGTTATTAATACCGTTCAGTTAAGATCTAACCTTGGAGTGTGTAAGTCGATTGGTACCTGGTACCAATAGCGACCGGGAATGTAGCGGGGCTACGTATTCGGTCAACCTCCACATTAGTGCAACACGCACTAATGGATACATTCGGGTGGGCCACATTGTAGTGTGGCCACCATTCATAGTAAGAAACAATACTATTGGCAGAAAGCAACAGATATCTGCCAATAAGGAGCATGCATTAGGATAGAAATTCTGCCAACCACTCGTTGGCAGATCCTCTCTTTATAGGTATCAGTTTTAGGAGGCAAAGCCGAAGTTAACATTTCAAATTCAGTTCTCATTTCTACCAAAAAGGATATTAATAAGTCATTATTTAGATTTAACTATACTTAGTGAACTAAGTATACTTAATCTAATATAAATACACCTACGCTTCCTCCTACACGTGTAAGCTAAAGTAGCGGGCTAAGTATGCCCACTACAGGGAAGGCCAGGCCTTTTACAAACTGAGTTGCAGTGACGCCCGGCGTCTGCCCAGGTTAGAGCGTTACGCTTCCTCACCTACGGTGCGTGTGACCCCCGTCACACTTGGTAGCACTGGTAGTCAATCCCGCGACCGGCGCGGTTCTCTACAATCAAGGTCTCACTGGGTATGGAAGGCTCAGGGAGTCGGCTGCCGACCAGGCAGGACTTTCCTCATCTCATGGATGCCCATTGAGCGACGCTGGAGAAGATAATCAGCCTCCTGGGCGAGGCAGCCTTCGCTGGATTTTCCAACCTCTCTGCAGAGCAACAGAAGGCGCGCGTGGAACGCTTCGACAAGTACGAGTCGTCGTTGATCGCCCACGTGAGCGCTGTTGTGCAAGAAGCCGCTCGTGCAGCAATGCGGGCTGAGGCCCTAGGGGCTGCGCAAGCGTCGACCACGACCTCGACGCCGTCGGGGACGCGGTCAAGTATGACGAAGCCCCTCAAGATGTCAGTTCCGACGTTTGACGGCAAAGACTCCGAAAGTCTCGTCTCCTGGGCTCGGGAGATTAAGATTGCGCTGAGCGCCGGCCAGATCTGACGACGCGAGAGCTCAAGTCGCGTTCGCACTGTCCAACCTGAGAGGGCGCGCACGCGCGTGGGCTATGGCCCGTGAGACGGCGTCGCCGGGGTATTTTACCTCCTGGTCGTTCATGGAACAAGTGTTGCGTGCCACCTTCCTTCTGGCCAACGTGGCCTACCGTCACCGCTCCAGCTTCTTGCGGTGTAAGCAAGGCAAGCACTCGTTAGAAGACTACAGCATGGAGCTTCAAAATCTCGAAGCGGCTACGCGCAGCGTGCGAGTGGTCGCTGTTTCGCCTGTAACCAGCCTGGACACTGCCGTCGGAATTGCCCAAACTAACCCATGGCAGACCGCACGCGGCAAGCAGTCTTCGGCTCGGCCGACACTCAACACCATGGAGTCGGCAGCGTCAGAAAACGGCGACTCCCAGTAAGTGCGGAACGCCCTGCTGGGAGACTTTGTTCCGCTTTGAGGAAGGAGACTCATTCTCCACCTCCTCTTAAGGAGCAAGTCCCCGAGACGCCACTGTTGTGTCCCTCCGTGGTCACCGCGCGGTCGAATCTCGTGGTCGTCACGGCCAGCGTGAAATGGTATCAAGAACCGATGATGTTTCTGAACGATTCAGGGGCGTCCCTCAACTTTGCGACAAAGGCAAGTGTGGCTGGGAACATTGCATTGTATGCTAGGGCTTTAGAAGCGTCTCATGGTAATACTGGTGTATCTGTTCGCCTGCTGACGGGTTCCATTGTGTCGACGCGCAAGGTTGTCTTACGCTTAAAAGTGAAGTTTGACGACTTCGACTCGGTCGAACCGTTCATTGTCTTGGACATGGATGATCGGTACGACCTGATCCTTGGCATGCCCTGGCTTGCCAAGCACGAGCCATGGATCGACTGGTGCAGCCGAACCATAGGTGCCAGCCATAAGCCCCTCGCGGACAGAGCCCTGGTGGGTCATGTCCTCCTCTTCCCGAGACGGGTTTGTGCGTGAGCACCGTTTGCCACGAGGCGAACAACATATTGTTGGTACTTCGGAAGTGTTGACAACGCCATCGGCATCTCCCCCACGGGCCCTCGAGCTTGGGGAAGATGAAAAACAAGATTCGCAGACCCAAGTCCCACTCCCGTGGGGATACAGGGTCCTGCAACCGAGTTGCACGTGCGGGGCAGCGTACTCGCAAGGCGCGGGCGCCGTACGGGAACGCGTAGGGAGGGGTGGTAGCGTCCAAGCTCCCCCTAAACAGGTCATCCTAGCTGGTTCAGCTCACGGAAACGACGGTGCTGGAGTTGGTACTCGCGCAGAAGAAGGTGGTCGAGCCGGGGCTACCATCATGCAGTGCGTCGGATCTGAATCAGCTCATGCAGATAAAAGCGCTGCAGCTGGCTCAGCTCAGGCAGAAGGTCGCGCTGGAGTTGGAGCTCGCGCAGATAACAGTGGTCGAGTTGGGGACCCACTACGCAAGGCGTGACAGCTGGGTCAGCTCGCGCGGAGGGACGAGGCGAGTATGGTGCTTCCGCACCCAAGGACGGAACTCTACGAGCTTAGGATGTCCTCACGGGTAAACCCAAGGTGGGTGTGACCCTCGAGCGTTTACCCTAGTTAGCCGAGCTCTTGGAGATCGAAGAGATCGAAGAACTCTCCTACCTCGACTTTCTGAGGTCCTTAAAGGCGGGGGAGTTAGAAGAGGTCGTTCTCGTTCGGGCCGAACATTGCTTGGGGGAGCTCAACACCTCGTCGGTCATGGACCCTGAGGTGCTGAAAGACGAGCGGACCTCCCGGAGGAAGATGCGGTATGGCTCCGCCATCTTACAAGATTCCTCAGACCCATACTACTGTCTCATCAAGGAGTTTTCTGATGTCCTCAACGACGATCCTCCTTCGGTTCTTCCGCCGGATCGAGGCGTACGCCACGAAATCGATCTGGTGCCATGCACTAAGTATTACAAGGCAGTGGTCACTTCCGAAGGAACAAGTCGACGTCATTGACGCCTTCTTTACGGCAAAGCACGCCGCGGGCATGGTCCGCGAGTCGAAGTCAGCAGACACAATTCAATTTGCCACAAAAGCAACAAGCAGCACCTGGATTTGCCATAACTCTGCGGCAGCCCGTGTAACAAAACCTCGATATAACCCGACGTCGACAGCACTGAACACTGGACAGTCCAGGGAGGGGTCAGTGGCCAGCTGCAGTTGTGCTTGGTGACCAAGCCCAGGTCACGCTCCAGACGCAGCCTCGCTGCACTCGTCTCCGACGTTCTGCGTGCGCAAACCCAACGGGAAGTGGCGCATGGTGCACGCCTTCAATAAATTGAACGCGGCAACCTTACCTGCGTCGACGCCTATCCCGAGGAAATGTAGAACAACATGGCGGTTGAACTGTGTTCAGTGCACTCGACATGGTCGATGGCTACTATCAGCCGCAGATCCGGGAGTCAGATATCCCGCTCACAGCGGTTAGTACTCTCAGCGGGATGTTGTGGAAATGGCTAGTTATGCCCCAAGGGCTATCCAATGCACCGACCACGTTCAATACGCTGGTCACATAGCTCTTCAGGTCGATGAGGCACTTCGTGCAGACGCACTTTGATGACATCTTCGTGCACAGTCGTGCCTCCGCCGAGAAGACAGCCGTTGAGGTCCACCTGGATCACCTCCGCGAGGTTTTGCTGTGCATGCGTGAGAATTGCTTGTGTGCGAATATCAAGAAATGCATATTCGGTGCCGAAGAAATTCCCTTCTTGGGCTGCTTCCTCGGTAGGATAGTGTCCGTGCGGATCCGGAGAAGGTGAGCGCCATCGCGCAGTGGCCTGTGCCCACGTCACAGAAAGATTTGCGCAAGTGGCTTGGCTTGGCCAACTATTTGCACAAGTACAGTGCCAACTACGCCGAGATGGCCCGTCCGCTTACTAATCTTCTCAAGAAGGACGCGTTATGGTCTTGGACCACTGAGGCCCTTTGAGGCCATCAAACGTACCTTGCAAAGCGCTCCAATATTGGCGTTGCCGGACGATGATCGCCCCTTCAGTGTGGTATGCGATGCATCAGATTTCGCCATTGGCTGTGCCCTGTTGCAGGCAGATGCCGAGGCCCGGGAACGGGTTATCGCCTTTCAGTCGCGCCAATTGAAGGCAGCAGAGAATAACCATCCCGTCGACGACAAGGAGCTCTTAGCTATGAAGTACGTTTTGGTTAAGTTTCGGGTGCACCTGTTAGGTCGAAAACCCTTCGTAATTTGCACGGATCATGCCTCGTTGAGGACGGTGACCTCGTCGCCTCACCTGCCCTGCGCATGATGCAGGGGCTCCCCTTGTTTGCTGAGTACAATTTCACCTCAAATACAAGCGTGGGAAGCAGAATGTCCTCGCGGACGCGCTCTCCCAATGCCCAGACTGCGAGCTGGCACACTCGGCCTACCTCGAGGTACCGCTCTATGAGCTGATCCCAGAGGCGTACGCCACTGAGGACGACCTAGCAGGTCTGCTGTCCGCTCTGGCGATCCTCGACAAAACCGTGGATTTGACGGCTCGGCAGCGAGCACGCCTGCATCGCTACTCGGTAGTAGAGGGATTGCTCTACTATTAGGCCGATCACGATGAGGAACCTCAGATTGTGGTGCCGAACGACGAGGACCTGCGTCACCGGATCCTCTACGAGGCTCATGACACATCGCTTAGCGGCCACCTCGAACGTGAGAAGACTTATACGTCGGTGGCTCGAAGCTTTTGGTGGCCCCACATGTACAAATGGGTACGTTCGTACGTCCAGACATGTGAGACGTGCCAACGCGTTCAGCCTGCGCCGTCGGCATCAGCGCCGTTGGCAAGCTTGCCGGTTCCGGTAGATTTTTGGCGCTCTGTGAGCATTGACTTCATCTTTGAGCTTCCCGCTGACTCGTGTGGCGAGGCGGGTGAGCGCCTTTTTCGCCCAGGTGAAAAACACTTCGCCACGGGGTTGCCTTTCCGGAGAAATACTCCTCCTTCCGGATTTCCCAATGGGGTCAGACTCCGGAAGCAGCACTGGGTGCCGCAAACGGAGGTGGCGTGTGACCTTGTAAATCCTTTTCGGTGTCGTTTACCTTCGGTGGAACAGGACTTCACCTGTTGAGTTGTTTTCAATATAAAGAAATCTTGGGGTGTAGATCGCTTACGTTACTCCAAACGTAGGTCACTACGGCTGGGTTGAGATCACAAGTAGACCTTCCCAACGCAACCTTTGATGTACAGAGAATTAATATGCAAATATACAGCCGCTACTTATTATTTTGGACCCTTGAGCGGAGGGGCTTACACCAGTTCTACGAGTTTCTTCCGGACCACTGGTCGAATCCAGAAGCACCCTTTTCTCACGTGCACCAGCTCCCACAAGGAGATAATTAACTTCAAACAGAAGACTTTCGGAAAGTTCAACTTTTGAAGGAGAACAACCTTCAGTTAAAACAGTATACAGCCTTATCACACAGTAGTCAATCGATTGGATCTAGGGGTGACCACACACAACCTCCTAGAAGCGCAGTTAATATGAAATGCACCAGAAGGAGTGTCCACGATTGAAATATGAAATAGGACTTCGGAGCGCGCCGCCGCTCGATCACCGCCTAATTGGACTTAGCCTTGTTGGAGAAATTGGAATATGAAATAGACAGATTACCTTGGAGCGCGATCGCCGCCTACTTGGACTTAGCCTTGTTGGAGAGTTCCACGGTGGTAGTCACGGTCACGACGTGTCCAAACGCAGGTCTTACAGCTTAGGGCCGCCGGCAGGGTTGGTTCCTCCGACCAAGGCTTGTTCCTCTCACTGCTTGACAGTGCTCCCGATTCCTAGGAACCCGAAGACACTTGCGCCATTCTTGGCAAATTGAACTCTCTGATTATCTAGTCTGCTAGGTCATCTACCTACAACATCTCTGAAAGCAGTCTCTTTTATCTTGATTTCACTATGGTCGGAAGTGGCATAATCATGGCGTCCGTTGGCGGGCGACAGGGGGGCAGTCGGTGCGCAGCAAATCCCGGCTGGTGGTCTTGGTCGGTAGTTAACATCTTGACTTGACTATACTTGGAATTTGGAAGGACCTTCTGGGTACAAATCAGGTAAGCAATCACTTGATGACGGGTCGTCCTTTCCAGAAGCAGAGTCCGGATTGCTGCGCCCGGACGACTTCGGCCGGAGTCTGGGGCTCCGACTTCTGGGGGTTATCTTGGATTCAGTATACCCATCGTCCGGAAGGGCATCAAATCTCCTCCTTCCGGACATCATCTTGGACTCCTTCCGCACTTGTGGCCTTGCTCGTCACACGCTCGACGATCTCTACCGTCGAGTCCCTTTCTGGACCCGTCGCAGACAGGGTTAGAGGGGCGGGCAAAATTTGTGAAGCCACTTCGTGTCACTCGCGTAGCCACACTGTCATCTTGGTCTTTGTGTGTCGTCTTAGCAAGATGGTGCGTCTGGCCGCCGTGCGGAAGAGCGTCACGGCACCTCACGCGGCACAACTTTTTGCTGACAACGTCTTCCGTCACCATGGCCTCCCCGGGGCTTTTGTCAGCGATCGGGATCCCCGATTTGTGTCCCGCTTCTGGCAACATCTCTTCCGCCTGTTAGGCACGCGGTTGGATATGTTCACGGCGGATCACCCTCAGACCGACGGGCAAACTGAGCGTGCGAACCGCGTTCGGGTAGATGTTCTTCGTAGCGTCTGCGCGGCAGAACCCACTTCGTGGAGTACGCTTGTTCCCCAGATGGAATTTGCGCTTAACAATGCGGTGCATTCGTCGACGGGCTTTACTCCGTTCTACGTGAACGGACTGCGGCATCCGCGCACCCCGCTGTCGTTGCCGGCGGCTTCAAAATTGGATGCGGGAGAGGCTGGCGCGGAAGACGCTAGGGGCCTCAAAGACCTACGACCGTCCGTCAAACGGAACCTTCTTTCGTTCATCAAGACCGTCGAGGCTGTCCGACAGCGCGTTCGGGACGCCATGGCTGCGGCTCAAGACAGACAGAAGGAAAACAGCGATCGCCATGGACGAGCAAACACTCATGTGTCAAAAGTGGGAGACCAAGTCTTATTAAATGCCAAGAGCCTGCTTACTTCTGCGGTGTCCGCGGTAGGCAGCACGAAGCTGCGTCCTCGCTTTATCGGTCCGTTTACGGTTATTGGGGTCCATGGCCATGCGTACACCCTAGATTTGCCATCCGCTATGGTCATGCATCCGACGTTCTATATTGGGCTGCTTAAGCCGTACCATCCGGCTGCGGCGATCGCCCCCTCGGGTTCTGCCCCGCCGAGTATTGACGGAGGGCATTCGCTATCACTTCCAGCAGTTCCTCCTTCGCAGGAGCAGGGGCTGGGGTCGAGCGCGCAGTAAGATCCGCTTGGTGGCGCGTCGTGGTCCTCCAAGGTCCCGACCGGCGCCTATAGCGTCCGAGATGTTCGGACAAGGTGCGCCGCACCTCCCCGACGGTCCCCTCGCATTGCGATAGTCGGCAGATCACTCGATCCAATTCGCGACCAAGACGGTCTGAAGACGACTGCGTAGAGTCACCAAGTCCGCCCGCTGGGAATCCAGAAATCGCTGACAGCTCTCCACGGTCGACAGAAGTCCACCCCGACTCTCGGAACATGACGCAGGTAGGTCGTCACCACGCGATCCCGGCCAGCAACGCGGAGCGTCTCGATCGGCCTCTTCCCCGAGCTCCGCCTCCGTTTCTTGGTACTGGGGGTGTCCCCTACTTCCATGTCGAGAAGACACTGAGACACCGCGGGCGTATCGGGAACTATCAGTATCTGGTGAAGTGGCGCGGCCACCCTGACAGCGATAGCGCATGGGAGCCAGGGAGTCGCCTCGAGGAGGACTGCACCGACCTCGTGGCCGCTATTGAGCAGGCCCACGGAGCTGGTCGGCGCTAACGCGGCCGAGAACACTTCGAGGTTCTTTCGGCTGCGACAGCCAAGTTTTCTGTATCTTTTGGATTACCTCTTCGAGGATGACGGGCGGGGTGGGCATGTGCTGAGCGAAGAAACGGAATTGCCATTGATCATCAGCGATCATCTTCGCCATGCGAAAGCGTAGACACCGCTGAGCAGCCAAACGATCCGATATGGAGAAGCCAGGAACTCGGGGCAGGTGTAGCCCAAGAAGCGGGGCTGGTCTTCGAACTCCCGTTCGTTAGTCTGGCGAGTCAGGCCAGTGTCATCCCAGAGCACGACGGGACACTTATCGCACTGCGAGAAGGGCGCCGGCTCAGCCGTAGGTGTTCGCGATATTCGTCGAGCGTCCAATATCGCAATGCGAGCAGCTGTTCGCGGGTCCGCGGGGTTGACGCTTCGCGCTCACGCTTAGTGCCAGCGGCCTGCAAAGCTTCCTGCCGAGTGCGATCACTGAGATGTTTTCGGTTGTCGGGTTGCAGTTGTTCCGGCGGAACCCCCTCGTCGATGCCGGCATTCGTGATGATCTGCTGCTCCGGTATGTCGGTGGGGGCCGTGTCTCGGTGAGACTCGCGCTGAGCTTGAGCCTCCGCACGAGCGACAGCGGCGGCGATCTTCGGGGTCATCGGGCTGCCCGGATGGGTCACGCGTTGCTGCTCGGTGAGCTGCGGCGACGAGTTGGGGTCTGGGACGGCTCCTTGTTCATGGCCCTGATCCGACTCCGACTCCTTGAAGTTCACCGGGTCATCTTCTGGTGGCGGCGACCGCTCCGGAGGAGCCTTGGCAGGCGGTGTAGCGCTCGCGGAGCTCTTCGGGTTCTGGGAATCACTTGAGTTCAAGAAGTCCTCCGCTTTACGGGCGTTCGACGACACATCTTGACTGGGAATCGAAGCTTCCTCCACCGGAGTGGGTTCAGACGCGGTGGTGTTCGCAGAGGCGGGTTCTCCTTCGCTTGGCTTAGTGGTTCGCGGAGCCGGGGAGCCCGTCGTGGAATCTTCATCTCCGGTGATCAGGTCGGGGTTGGGAGTGTCCGTGTCGGGCTCGCTGGGGGCAGGCTCCACGTGAGGGCCTGGTAGGCGCACCTCCTTGCGCTTGTTAGCCCTGGTCCGTCGTGTTGGCTTGGCGCTTGGCGCCATCCCGGTAGCAGGCGCCTGCTTTTTCTACGGCGAGGTCCTCTTCACGCGCGAGGCGCTATCCGTCGTCGTGGCTTCGGTATCCCGCTTGGGGTCGTCTTCTTCGGCGAGGACTTCTCCGCGGGTGGGGCGTCATCCTTCGGCGTGGCTTCCGCGGCCCGCTGGGTCTTCTTCTCCTTGGTGTTCGACTTCGGCATGGGGGGTCGTGGCGTGCCCGGTGGGCTTGGAGAGTTGACCGTGCTCGAGAGCAGAAGCTGTTAGCTCGCGATTCCGCTGGATTTCCCCCTGGGACGGTGTTTCCAGTTTGGGTGTGGGAGGGTGTAACGGGGCCAAGCTGGCCGGACCCTCCCCTTTCTGGGAAGAAATAGATCTGACAGTCAGGAATTGATTGTTCTCCCTGATGTGTTACACACCAGTCGTGTGTGACACACCAGGACCCCCTGATATAATATTCCGAAGGGAGCGTCCCCGAGTAGTCATATTCCTGATCGAAGGTTCACCCATACTTAAGAGGTTAGGGTTCTCTCAAGCCAGTCATTTCAGATAGACAAGGATTCAGTATACAGACATAAAGCAGTAGATCGACACCTTAAAAGGAGTGTTATTAATACAGTTCAGTTAAGATCTAACCTTGGAGTGTGTAAGCCGATTGGTACCGGGTACCAATAGCGGCCGCGAAGGTCAGGCCTTGTACATACTGAGTTGAAGTGACGCCCGGCGTCTGCTCAGTCTAGAGCGTTACGCTTCCTCACTGCTACGGTGCGTGTGACTCCCGTCACAGTTGACAACACTTGCGGAATTCTTCTGAACTGTGTTGCCAACAGCTTCAATCGTGAGCTTCACATCCGTTTCTAGCGCGGCTCCTCGACAGGAATCGGGTCTTTATGCCGACAGGCCTTTCGCCCCGACAGATCTACGAAGCCCGGAGGCAATCACCAGTCCGTCTTCCTCGATTGGCTCACAGATCGCTCCGGCTCGCTTCCAGTGCAGAGCCTCCATTATTGTTACTTCGATTTGTCGACTCCTCCAGTTGACCTGCGGCTGCATGTCCTCGAAGAATGGTATTCCAAGGATGCAGTCGAATTCATCTGGGATAGCGTAAACAACTGCTACGCATTTGTAGCCATCGTTCAGTCCCGAAACCAGTACCTCCATCGGCAGAACATCTAGCTCTGACTCGACAATTTGGTTATCTCCCAGCTTGAAGTTCTTGTTGCTGAACTTGGAAATCTGAAGCCGATGCTCCTCGACCCAAGTCTTCGATACGTAGATCGTGGTGGCTCCGCAGTCCAACAACATGCTTCGTGTGGCGAGACATTTATCACCAACACTAATTTCACCCGTTACGGAGAACAGTGGGCGTGACTTGTAGACCAGAGGGTTTCACACAGAACGTTTAGGCTGATATTCTCAATCTGTAGTGTTCCCGTTACACTCTCGGCCACGCAAGGACCCTCATTCACTGACGTGGTTGCTTGTTTCATTGGTTCTCTTGCTCCTTGTTCCAGAGGGAGCTTTATATGTCCAGGTTTCTTGCCGTGATAGCAGGTGCGGCCTTTAGTATGCTTGGATTCAGATCTCGGCTTGAACAGTCATTTACCACAGAAATGTATGGCTTGTATTGCTTGGGAACTTGGTCGGCGGAGATCTTCCTCTTGTCTTGAAGAGACTGGCGGTAGCGCACGTCGTCCACAAAGTGAGTAACCTCATACTTGATAGCTAGGTCCATAGCTGCGCTCAGCGTCTCAGGGTTTCCGAGCTTGGCGTAGCTACGGGTACGCGGCTTGAGACCGTTGGCGTAATTCAGCACCTGGTCAAGTACGCTTATGCCTTCAACTCGGAAGATGAGAGCTGAGTACTCGCCGTTGTAGGTCTCCATGCCCGCCGTTTGCTTGAGTTGCTGAAGCTTCTCTCGCAAAACGGCCTGGTAGTTCGACGCCTCGAAGTGTTGGAGCACATGCTCACGAAAAATCCCCCACGTGTGCTCCTCACTTCTCGTCGTCGACGACAAGTGAAGGAACCAATCCGAAGCCAGCTTCTCCATCGCCGACCCGGCGATTCCTGGTAGACGCGCGCTCGCGTCCTCGATTGGGATTCCGTTGATACGGCAGGCATTCTCAATCTGGAACAGCCATTCGCGTACGTCCTCTCCCCGCTTGCCCGTGAACTTGGGCACTCGCGTGCGCCCTGCCATCGCTTGGTTCAGCCTATTGATCTCGGCTTGTAGCTGGGCGTTCGTTGGCATGGGCTCCTTGTAGTCAGGTTGCTGGGACCAACAAGTGCTACCAGTGTATCTATTGCAGAGGCGAATGCTTGGGGGACGGCGCGCTAAACGTAAAGTACTGCTCCCACAGTTCATGTGGATGGAAGCTTCTAGAATCTTCAACAACCGCCCTACATCTGATCTCTATATTTTATGTAGATTTTACTATGCTCTTCCTAACGGTGAGTTGTTTATATCTCTTCCTCCTATTGGCTTGGTATTTCTACCAATCCTGATACAACTAGGCTATGGTTCATCGAAATTTGATTTGCGAATTAATTAGGGAATGATTTGTTTTCTTCTTGCAACCCCCATTTGGGAGGCTCGAACCACTAAGTACGGGTAAGAGTAAATGGAGATAAAGTCAGAAAGCGGACCAAGATGGTAAACTTCTTGAAGTCATTGTAGTATTTTGCCAAGACACAGAGAACGATGATCTCTACATTTTTTTTTTTGGGAGGGGTACATTTCGGTCATTTAGCGAGCTAAGAGAATGCCCATCCCCGAGCGCTTATCTCTACATATTCTCTGAAATAAATGTACATGTATTACAGTACTATATTTATTCCGCCCTCGGTGCACATTTTCACCATTGATTACGAGCCTCAAGTAGGGTACATGTATCACGTGTGCGCGAGTTCGAGTCGCTCTGGGGGCATTCCAATCCATACTCAGTAGCGTACATGTATCACGTGGGCGCGAGTTCGAGTCGCTCTGGGGGCATTCCAATCCATATTCATAATATATATTTTAAATAAAGGATTAGTACACAGAAATGCATACTGTACATAAGATGCCATAACTATTAGTTGTCGCCCCTTTCTTATTGCCGCTACTCCCTGTACTTTCAAAAGCAATAAGTTATTCAAACGGGTTCAGAATCAGTAGCAACCAAGTATAACCAGTAATCGGATCAATTTCCTTCCTGAAGCGGCTTGGCTTCACCTCTTCCCATCCGGCGCTTTCTCCCTAAATGCCCCACTCTACGCTAGATCTCAAATGCAGTTGCTGTGCAGCTCGCATGTTATGTAGTGGGCAATAAACAGCTCAAAGCACACGAATACATGCTTTGACACAAGATAGACAAGCAACATTCGAATTTGCAAAGTTACTTAGTAAAATCATCAATCATTTCTACCGAGCTGCTTCTCTCGCGAACTACACTGCAGTTGCGTTTGGCCGACATCGTCGTCTGATCTATCACTATCGCAGCGGTCGTCTAGTGACATTCGCTGGCGAAGGCGCCGGCGCTCCCGGTAGCGCTCTTGAGGGAGGCGCCTCTTCTTCTGCTTTTCACGTCCAACCTGTTCTGGCGTTGTCGGTCCTACTCGCCGTTGGTTGTACGAAGCGGGTAAAACCCGACGTAGAAGTTCGTTAGCGTCCTGCACGCCTACTTGTCGGCGCATATGAGCCAAAGCCCACAAAGCCTTCAAAACCAGTTCTATTCAATAATTCTATCGCTAGAAATGTCGGCACAGTATCAGCAGGTAGCTTGGTGCATCCCGGTTACGATTGGTTCGGAGAAGTGACGGGTTAGTTGGCGAGAACTTGTTTTTTTCGGAAGTAAGAAACCGTATAGGCACAACAATACACTAGCTGCTTCTCCTCGGCTAGTTTAATTCTATAAGACGAACACCGGTATGAAAGATCTAGAAAAGTCGAGAAGACAATCGAAGTCGGCAACTTAAACATCGCCCATATGCGTCTCGGATTTGTACAATTCCATATGTTTATAGTTGTGGACAAAAACACTCGAGAAGTACTCACAAACTGCACCAAAGGTCTAGTAGACCTTGACTCGAGTCGAGTCGAGACGTACAGTGTAGAGTGGGGTCTCGAGTGGACAACTCAAAGTCCCCCCTCTACATTTCCCTATCTTCAAGGCTTTGGTGTACTGGACGCCTACATGTAAATGTCAGGGGGTATTTCGTAATTTATATCGAAATTTACGGTGGCGCAAGGAGCTGCGAGCTTTTGAGCTGGACTCTCACCATAGCATTACAGGTCAGAATTATTTAACATGATGTTTTAGAGGATGCATGATGCACATATTACAATATTATGTGCTTTATTTGCTTGGGGGCGTCGTCAAAGACACGGCGTCTAGTATGTTGGAGGTCGTATCATCAAGCAACTTGCCTTCGAGCTGCTCAGCTACATTGGAGGAGTTGCACAATGAGAGGTTGCAGAGACCCTTGGCTCACTCAGTCGTAAAAATCGTCTCAGTACAGTAAACATATTTTTTGCTAAATATCTTTATGCAGGTTTTGGTGTAGTGAGTCTAGCTTATGAAGCTGGCACGTCGAGAGAGGTCCTCTGGCTCAAGTTACATGGTCATCGGAACTACCCCATAGTTAAATGGTTCATCAACATAACTAGCACAAGTGTTGAACAGCACGTTGCGCGTGAACACAACACGCTGGATACATAGCACAGCTGTTAATACTGAAATCACAATTTCAAGGAATTCGGTGTATGCATTATGGTTTACAACCAATAGTATCCATACCAACTCGTTGTTTTGCTTGCAGTGTACTACGTCTTGACAACATTATTTTATTAACACAGTTCGCAGTATTTCCGATTGATTTGCAGACCCGTGCTTCCTTCGTATCTTCCCTCCACAAGATTCTACAGTCTGGATTTGCTGTCTCGCTGGTGCAGAGACACCTCATGTACTGATGTAGCATAGGATAAAAGGGAAATTGCCCCCCATGAAGCATGCACAAGTTGCTCGTTTACAGAGGCAAATGGAGGATTGAAAGCGAGCAGAATGACCTAGACCGCTATATTGCTGGATTGTAGTAGTATATCTCCATTTACACAGCTTTTTGCTGGGCGAAGCGGGCGTTGGACAGAGTTACGAAGGATGCCATTAGCAATTGCTCGTCGATGTCGTGAATCCCATTCTCTGCATTAAGTCAGTACAATCAGCATCTATGCAAAGCCTTTCCAGATCTCGCAACCTCTCAGTACATGTATTTATTGGTCCCACCTTTCCAGATTAGGCGGGGATTCCTACTTCTACAGCGTTTGCGAAGGTGGCATAATCGATTCCTCGTTGTATCGCACTGTCGGCTGTGCTTTCAATGCCACTGTATTAATAGAAGAAAATCATGTCCATTCTGGTGAAAATATCATAGGGTGGGCGACGTCATTAACTACTCGATCACTTAAGCGGTTGCGCGGTCGCGTAGCCGCAGCAAAACCGAGTGGGAGCCCCACAAAACGGGGCCGCGGGGTGTTTGCAGAGGCGGGTCCAGCGCTGAGCATTTCTACGAACCGCGCATTGCACTAGGCTGAATGTACAATGTATAAATCGCAAGCGAAGAGAGCAGCGCGGACGCCGTATGGCGCTGCTGGATATTGTTTTCTTTGCGTCATCCCTCCCAGTCACTATAGTATAGTTCAGCGAAGTCAAAAGATTTGTGCGATTTGTTGAGTGATCCTACTGCATGTTACATGTAGTTCGTGTTTGCGGTTCTGTCTTTTGATACCGACAACTCTTTATCTTGTATAGCTTGTTACCACAGCAGTAAAGTACCTTAGTTTGTTGGTCTAGAATCATGCTTTCAGAAATGCTTACCATTTACATATTCCGTCCAGGTTAGACTTAGTAAATTATGAGTGGATCGTTTTAATTATTGAGGACCATACCCGTGCATGCACATGTACTAAATGTTGATCAGCTTTTGGAACTTCCTTATCTCGTCTCCCAATCTCAGGGGCAAAGCTGCCTGAAATCGCTTCCGTGTAGACATCTGCAGAAAGTGTATCGCTGCACTGATCCCCACTTTTCATTTTGCCGTCCTGCCACCAATCCGATGGTCTCCTCACTGGCCCCAACCCTCGCCGTGGCTGTGGCCCTCTCCAGCACGGCGATGCTCGCCCCCACTGCCAATGCTCACCAGATCGTACTACTACCGGAACCTCAATGGACGACCAACGACAAGGACACCAAGTACAATCCTCTCGCTTTCCTTGAGAATCAGGGCTTTGCCACACAGGAGGACTTCGCCTCGTGGCGTGACCAGAACGGCTACAAGTCGCTGCGTGACTTTATGGACAATGCCAAGTACGAGGTAACCAGCGGCGCTGACTTCTCCTGCGGGTTCACTGACCCCAAGGGAACGCCACAGCCTATTCCCGCGGGCAACGCCATGCGCTCCACGGGTTACACCCACGACGGCCCGTGCGAGGTGTGGCTGGACGACACGATGGTGCTTCAGGGTGACAACTGCCACGAGAAGTTCCCTGGCAAGGACTACACGGTGGACTACTCGTCGTGCAAGGGCACGTGCACGCTTCGTTGGTACTGGCTTGGTGTGCGTTTCCTGAAGAATGCATACTCGTGGCAGGTGTATAAGGCTTGCATCCCGCTGACGTCGGGATCAGGAGCGACGACAGGTTCAACGACGAGTTCGTTGACGAATTCTACGAGAGGTTAGATGAAGACCTTTCCCGACACTTTCTCATACTTGCTAAAACGTCTGCGATACATGTAATACGTTTTTGTGTTCAAAGCCGTAGCCCTAACTGTCCAGGGATGCGGTCATGCTAAAAAAAAGTGGCAACTACTGGCCATTGATCACTTTTGAATTGACACTACATGTACTATTCCACTCCGTTCCAGCCGTTCAACTTTTCGCTTGTTTCATTTCACTTGTCCTGTTATTATACTTAGATTAACAATGTGTTGATGATGTGATGGTAGCTAACGCGCGTATAACCGAGACAGTTTAGTCAGAGCAGGCAATCGTCAAAGGGAGTCTTCCCTTCCGACGGAGCATTGCTTTTGCCATGTGCGTGAGTTTGTAGGTGTTCTCCCCTTGCTCTCGAATACAAGAGTCCATAGCGCACTGTAGCGAGAGGAAGATGTTGTTCAGGGTCTCGTCCGGTAACTCCCAGTACGCGTCGACCGTGGCAATCACTAGCTCTACCAGCGTATATGTATGTAGTGAGCGCGGTTGCTGTCGGGCCTGAATAGCTCCGAGGTCTGGGCAGTTCACGTCTGGGCTATTACAGTCTATAGGCGGCTGAAACGATGGGGCTTCCCCTCCTGAGTAAGCGCTAGAAGCACCCTCACAAGCATCTTGGAGCTCCCTTGCAGTCAGCTCTCTAGTCGCACGTTGGTTGCTTCCCACTCTGTTGGTTTGAGGGCTGCTTCTTGTCTGTTGATTTCGGCTGTGAGGCAGGATGGACGACATGCATGTATTGGTACAGTACGTTCCTCCGTGACTGGCCTCGAAAAGTGCTCTGGTGACCACAACGGCATCAATATTAACCCGGTCACGGAGCTCGACCACGCGCTTTATTTTTAGACCAATCAGGCTTATTTTCGCTGAATACATGTATTGACAAATCCCAAGCCACGCATAAGAAATAGGACAAGTGATCTGGAACGGAGTGGTACCAGGCAAGTGACTACCTCAGCAATTTTTACTCAAATTCACAAGTACTGCAGTACAGTGTCTATTGTGCCTTTCACGAGTTTTGTCATGCAGATAAAGGCTCTAACTAAACAAACGAACACACGATCAAATCATTAGAGTTACTCGCAGAACATAACTCGACGCTAAAAATAAGGCACGCACACCCGTTTGGAATGACGATTCCACTGTGACAAAATAGATAGATCCAGCGTGAAATTGACCTTGTTGACACTCCTATCACAGATGCCACAACCGTGAGGTCAATGTCGTAGAGCTATGTGAGGACGATAGTGTCAAGATATCTGTTTTCACAGGTATCATAGTGTGAACCTGACAGCCGAACTTCAACCGAGGTTTTTCCCGGATGTACTATTTTAGGCTAGGTTATTCTAACTGGCCCGGAATATTCTCACTTTGGCTTTTGCCCTCCGACCAGAAAGAGCTTCCTTCTTCTCCCCGTCGTCACTGGGAGTCCTCTAACGTGCAGGCATCACTTCAGGTTATTAGCCCAAGTTCAAGAGAAGGAAGCCGCAAGCGCGAATGGCCGACGTTCAGCGGCAACCGCGAGGAGTTCGACGGCTTCAGCCAGCTGCTGGTGTTTGCTCTCAGTGGAGACGGCAAGCTCGGCTACATCGCAGTGAGCGACTACAACCCGACCAAGCCGTTCACGTTCCAAGGGCGCGAGTACCCTCCGGCGGTGGACCTGGAGGGGAAGGACAGTGGTCCGGACAGCGCGACGCCTCGTGCATCGATTACGCCTCGC
>BSXT01001196.1:0-11292 GCA_030267785.1 Phytophthora fragariaefolia
CTAATTGCATACAGCTAACTACCAACCTGCATGTCCTCGAAGCGCAGTGCACGCTGGTGGTGGGGCAAAGAGTGGCAAAAAGTGCGGTTGCACAACTCCGGGGTGACGATCTCCACAAACAGAGGGTCCGCCGCAAGCTCGAGGAACTTGGATCGATGCTCCGTGATGGTCACGCCCTCCGGAACACGGAGAATCGCTGGGCGCTGCCGCGCGAGGAAGCGCTTCACGGCGCTCTTGTAGACTGAGAATGCATTCTCAATCGGGTTGAGCATAGGTGAGTACGGGCCTGCCGTGGGTACTGCTTCTACTTGGTGTCTGACATGCTGCCAGATTGGAACTGAAGCTGGCAACCACAAGCGCAGTGTTCGCAACAAAGTTCCCGCCATGCCACAAAGTTCCCGCCATGCTATTGGCGCCAACCAATATTAATCTTATAAATGCATACTGGAAAAGATATAAAATTTCGGAGCTATTTTGAATTTGAGCGTTCACATGTTGATTTTGAGTGTTGACTTTGAGAATAACGCCGTGCAATGGTGTAGCGTTTGCTGAAAATATGAAACTGCTTCGCCTGGAAAATGCCTTCTAGTGCGAGTGAAGTCAATGCCGTGCGACGTTCGTTTAACTCCCAGTTGAGAATAGAGAAATCCGACTCCACCGACGCTGTGGTGGCGAATACAGTTGCTAGTCCACAGCAGAACTGTCGAAGACGCGAAAAAGTGCGCGGCGCTGTGGAGTGCATCCCATCCGTCGTTGAAGTTGGTTTCGTAGTTTTCTTCGCCAAGTACTGCTCGTTTAGCATGTTGGCTTGGCACAGATCTCGATGCTCGCTTTCTACAGCTTCGATTTGAGCTGGATCCCAAAACTTCACCAAATGACCGGCGAGGATCCAGAATATCACTCACAAACTCACGCGGGGGAATTCGAGCTGCCGATTAATTAATAACTCAGAAAATGTATTGCCGTATTTAAGATTAATTACGCATTTATCGCTCTCAATTCATTTTTGAATTGAAGACCAATTCTTTTGATCGCACTTTAACTGGCTGGCCTGAGGCCCCACATCCACCAATTCCGAAGCCAACGAGGGTTCGTGTATTCGGTAAGACATCGATCTCGCAGATTCAGCCCTCAACTGATCGTCTACCACCGCCATCACTGTCCCGCTGCCCTCCAATATGCCCCTGTCAAACAAAGAAACTGCACCCTACTCTTTTCGGCCACTGACAGCGGCTCCTTCTCGTGCACTACGTGCGGCAACATTTCTAAGAGCTCCAATGGCTACTCCAACCTAGTCAACCATCTCCGTCGCGCCCACCCCACGTACGAGGACGACGCACGGATGACGGCAAGGAACTAAAATGCCCTGCAACTTCGACTTATGGACGAGCGAGCACGCGATATCTATCGCTGGTTCGACTGGGTCATCATGGACCATCTGCCATTCACCTTCGTCGAGCGGCCACTCTCTCGGCGCTATGCCCGTATGGGTATCATCTACAAGGAGACGCTCATGCAGTACCTCTAGCTTCTAGCGGCTGAGGTCGAAGAAAGCGTCTGTGCGGCACTACCTGACACATTTGGGATTGTGCTCGATGGTTGGACGGATAACAGCCGCCACTTTGTGGCTATTTTCGGCATGTTCCATGAGACGGGCGTCTGTTACGACCACCCGATTGAATCATCTGTATATTATGACGACCTCGGCTGCAACGACCGTCGTTTTACGTTGCTCTTATTCTGCCCTGTTGAAGAAGAAGAGGGCATCAGCGCTCACCCGCTGTTTAATTTAATTTCCGACAAACTCTTGCGGTACCACAAGCCGTGGGAGTGTGTCGCATTCAAGGTTGGTGACAACTGTTCGGTGAACCAGTATATTGGTATACGCGTCGGCGCTATCCCGTTGGTTGGGTGCGCCCGCCACCGCTTTAACTTAGCGGTGAACGATTTTCAGACGGCCGACGAGCCGCTGCTAATCAAGATCCAAGCGCTCATTACGAAGTTTCGGACTATCAAGGGGCGCGCGTTGCTCCGCCGGATATCGAAGCTAGCACCGCTGCTTCGCAACACAACCCAGTGGTCGAGCACATACACCATGCTCAAGCGCTACCTCCTGCTCGAGCCGGCAATCAGCTCTCTTGGCCATGGAGTGCTCGTCGAGTTCGACATCCAGCCTCTTTTGCTGCGGCGCAGCGAGAACGAGCGTGTGCGCCCTCGCAGCCGACCTCGACAACTTTGAAGGTGTTACCAAGACACTACAGCGCAGCAATCTAACGCTCTCAGGTGTGCGCAGTTTCTTCGACCACGTCATCACCTCGTATCCAACGATGAAGCAGCGTCTCAGTGCAAATGCACCTATTGTCAACTACCTTATCTAGAGTCTGGTATTGTCAAACTCCAGGGCTGTGAAGTTTTGAGTCGGTCCGAGCGCGTGGCGTACGAGCCGTTTAAACGCAGAGCGACGGCGAAGTCGAACAGGTAGTGATATCGACTTTCGTTGTGGGGGCGTTCAAAAAGCGCAGATTGACGAAGCGGGCTTTATATATGGATGTCCTATATGTCCCGCCAACCTCCAATGAGTGTGAGCGGTTTTTCTCCAGCTCCAAGCTAGTTTTCACGGACCTACGGAAGAGTATGGATATCAATGTCCTCGAGTCTATCGTGATTCTACTCTATAACCGCGATATGTGGAGCGTCCGCACTGAGCTCCACGATTGACAGCAATTCCAGCTCCATCGTCGTGTAGTTTTCTTGGTGCTTATTTAGACTTCGGGAGTAGCACGCTAGAATTATGCTGCCTTGCATGATGATTCCACCTAGTCGAGTTCCACTGGCATCAGCATATATGTGAAATGGTTGCTCAAAATCAGGGAATGAGAGTAAGCCTGCTTCTGCAAACGTTCGTTGGATATCTCGGAATGCTTTGGTGTCACTGGGTAACCACGTACATGGAACCGTCGAGCTTGTGAGACGATTCAACGGCTTGCATATCGTTGGCTTATTGGGTACCATGTCCCGATATTAGTTTATCATTCCCAAAACGCGTCGTAGTTCTATGCGGTTGCGGGGCACAGCAATCTTCTGGATTGCTTGAATTTTCTTGGCTATTGGTTTGATGCCTGCTGCTGAGAGCGTGTATCCCAGGTAGTCTACTTCTTTACGGAGGATGTGGCACTTTTTTCCCTTTAGCGTGACTCCATACTTGGTAATGCGGTCGAATACAATACGTAAATGCTCGAGATGTTCATCCTCACTCTGAGAGAGCACCAAAATGTCGTCCAGATAAACTGTAGTGGGCTTACTTAGCTCACTACTTTAGCTTACACGTGTGCGCAACGTGTAGGAGGAAGCGTAGGTTTATTTATATTAGATTAAGTATACTTAACCTTGTAATTATAGTTAACCTAAATAAAGTAGTATTAATAACCCTTTTTGGTAGAAATGAGAACTGAATTTGAATGTTAACTTTGGCCTTGCCTCCTAAAATTGATATCTATAAAGAGAGGATCTGCCAACCACTCGTTGGCAGAATCTCTGTCCTAATGCATGCTCCTAATTGGCAGATATATGTTGCTTTCTGCCAATAGTAGTGCTTCCTACTATGAATGGTGACCACACTGCATGTGGCCCACCTGAATGTATCCATTAGTGCGTGTTGCACTAATGTGGAGGTTGCCCGAATGTGTAGCACCGCTACATAAACCATGACAAAATCCAGATCACCAACAATTTTCTTCATACAGGCTTGGTATTCATCCGGAGCAGTGGAAATACCCATGGGTAGTCGTTTGTATCGGAACTTTCCAAATGGCAAACAGAAGGCCGTAAGTGATCGGTTCTTCTTGTCTAGCCGGCGTCCATAATACCCGAGGTTGGCGTCGAAAGTCGATACGCACTTCGCCTGTGACAATCGCATCAGTATTTCCCTGATTCGTGGGACGTAGTACGGGCTCCGCCGTAGAAATTTGTTGTGCTCTCGAAAGTCATTCAACAAGCGCAAGTCTCCACTTGGTTTCGTCAAGAAGAATGCGGGTGACGCTATTTCCGAATCGTAAATTTGCTCTAACACATCGGCATTAATGAGACGCTGTATCTCCTTCCTTGCCTTTTCTTCCTGACTGCGTGCGACGGGATATGGTTTTGCGTGTATCGGCTTGAAGTCGGGTGCGATAGGAATCTTATAATCGGCGAGGTTCATACGCCCTAAATGTCCGTCATATAAGGCCTGATATTTCGCCAGCAATTCCAAGTACTGCTGTGCGAGTTCACCTTCGAGGTGTTTAGTGAGAAGTTGTTCAGGTTGTACGGCCTTGGCTGCTGCTTCCTTGGTCTCATCGGCGACTTCATCATCATCTACGGCTATATGATGCCCAGTATTGAGTTTGCTCGTACTGTCCTCCCATTGCATAATTTTGGCTTTGAAATTGATGATCAACCCAAGCACGCCCATGATGTCACGGCCGATCACCATGGCGTCCTAGCTGTTTTCGACCACCTCGAACCGATGAGAAATTATTGTATCGGCCTTGAGTGTCGGCAGCACGAACTGCACCATTGTCGTTCCCTTGTTTGCCACTGTTCCGTTCATGGTGTCAAATACTGTTGGTAAGGTGGGGGTGAACTTCCGCCCTAATTTCACATTGGTAGTGAGAGTTTCTTTGTTCACAGTACTTCGGGAGTGGGAGGCGCCACTACGAGCAGAGCTTCAACTGTTTTTCCACCATGTCTGAATTTCACTGGGATCCGCAGGGGTGCGTTGGCTGGTTCGGATCCCTTTTTCCCCACTAGACCCACGAATTTAAGCTCGTTATCGTCACTGGAAGATGCGGAGCCGGCGAATTCCTCACAGCCCGTGTCGGAGTCAGATTCCGAATCCTGGTGAATGCGCGGGTACTGTTTCTTTCGCGCGCGAGCACGACCGTATGGAGCGTCAGTGGCCTTGAGCTCGTCCTTTCCCTTCCTTTTGATAGTGTAACCATCACTGGTGTTGTGAGACGCCGTCTTGTGGATCAAACACCACATGCCCTCCTTGGGTTGGGCGCTCGCACTATCTTTGTATTTCTTGTCTTCCTGGCGTCGATCGGGCTTCACTTTCACGGATTTTGCCTCTTTGTCTTGACTCTTGCCGCGAGAGTTTTTTCCTTGTTTGACTTGATTTCCACATCCGAACTCTTTTTCAGCCTTCCCAATGCGTGAAAAAGTGCTGCACCAGTTCGGTCAGGGAGTCATGTACCACCCCGGCTGACGCGAGCTTGGCCTGCCGTGCTCGAGGCATTCCTCGCTAGAAGTATCTACACTGCTGTACTTCTGGAATTTCTTCTGTATCGTGAGGCAGTTCAGCAAACATTCGCACATTTTCCTTGAGTCGCCTGGAGAACTGGATCACGGTCTCGTCGTAGCGTTTCTTCATCGTCCACAACTCGGTGTCAAGCCCTTCACTGAAATTGGGCGGCACTGACAACAGACACGCGTTCGTAAAAAATCGTCATATGATATGTTGTTATTAACGGCCGCTTGAACTAGTTCCTCGACTTCAGCTTCCAGGCCGCCTTCTATGAGTGCGACTAGGTTGTGAGATTTTTTATTGTCAGTCCACGCTTTCTTGCGGGTCAGACTGTGGAATTGGCTACTCCACTTGAGCCAGGTGCGGGGCCCCTCACCGCGGAATTTTCTTTATCTTGATTGCCACTGTTTCTGCAGGGACACCGTCGGCTGCAGGCGTAACCATCAGGCTGTATGTGACGTAGTCATCCTTCTTGCGCCCCATGTTTTACGAGGCTTGGTTGCGATACTTGGTTCCCGATTCACACTTCGGTCCAACTTGGTTCAATTTAATATATCAAAATGACTCGCTCGTAGTTTGCAGAGGAGTGACCTGCTCCGTAGGCCTTGCTTGAGAGGGACTGCGGAGTTGGAAGTAAAAATGAGAACGAATTGACTTTACCTCTTCTTAGCCGTGCTATAGACGACTTCGTCTTTATCCGTCAATCGTCTCCTAGTCCTATTATCCTTCAATCCTTCAATCGTTGTTTGTTCGTTCCTTCATACTTTCACCTTCTTCATGCTTCTAGTCCTGTCATGTAATGTGTTGAACGCATTCGGAGCCCTATTCTGTCGCGTGGTTCCCGTTAGCGTCGTTTGAGTAGCCGTAATCGAACTGAATTTCAAAGAATAATATAAATAATTCAATGACGCATTCTTGTCCTCGGTCATAACCGAATCATATTAAAATTAAAACTTGGCAGCACTGCAACCGACACCACAGGCGGTGCAACAATCTGCGCAGCTTCGTTGTTGCTGTTTATTTCTGCTTGCACCAACTCCATCCCTTCAATGACATGCAACACAAATTACCCAAGCAGCACAAGCGTCGATTGCTTTTCAGCATTTTAGCGGGGCTACACATTCAGCCAACCTCCACATTAGTGCAACACGCACCAATGGGTACATTCGGGTGGGCCACATTGTAGTGTGGCCACCATTCATACTAGGAAACAACGCTATTGGTAGAAAGCAATCGATATCTACCAAAAAGGAACATGCATTAGGACAGAGATTCTGCCAACTGTAGCGGGGCTACACATTCGGTCAACCTCTACATTAGTGCAACACGCACTAATGGATACATTCGGGTGGACCACATTGCAGTGTGACCACCATTCATACTAGGAAGCAATACTATTGGCAAAAAGCAATAGATAATAAGGAGCATGCATTAGGACATAGATTCTACCAACCACTCGTTGGCAGATCCTCTCTTTATAGATATCAGTTTTAGGAGGCAAGACCAAAGTTAACATTCAGTTCGGTTCTCATTTCTATCAAAAAGGTTATTAATAGTCTTTATTTAGATCTAATTATACTTGTGGAGTCAAGTATACTTAGTATAAGATAATTACACCTATGCTTCCTCATATAGGTGCGCATACGTGTAAGCTAAAGTAGTGGGCTAAGTAAGCCCAGTGTCGAGGTGAGTGGTCACATAACTTCCTTGATCCTTCACGGAATTGACGAGATGTTGCTCCTTCAGCCAGTATTTGTCTGAGACTGTGTCATTTGTCCCATGCAATAACGTTTCGTCAACGACATGTTGAAAGAAAAGCAGACTGCGGAGGCTAACTAGTAACATATCGATCTCGGCCATTTGCTGTGAAAGGAGAATATCTCTGGCCTGAATTTTAAAGAATATCACGTTGACGTCTGCAGTGATTCCGTAGACTACTGATGCATTGACCCACCACGCGGACGATGGCAACACAGAGATACTTTGGTCGAAATGTTTGGCAAGTCTGATGTGGTACTGTAGAATCCAACGCAAAGCCTTTCCCATGAACAGCCATCTATTTGTCAGTTTTCTTGCGGCACCACACATTTCCGTTATCAAGTTCTTTCGACGGCGAAGGTAAACGATGAGATCTTTGGTCTTTTTGACGAAATCTCCGTCTCCAACAATGGTAATGGCCGCTTTCACCACGAGATCCATCTGATGGGCTGCACACCACACCCGAAGTACACCTCCGCTTCGAGCAGCGTCACGACACCACCATGACGGCAGGTCAAGGTGCTCTCACCGTTCGTGGCAATACCAATCAGATTGTCTTTTAATCTGTCATAGGGAACATAAAGAACCTCCACCACAAGTTGTTGTTGCACCGCTGCAGTGTGACGATCATGTACGGGAATAGCGAGCAAGTGTAAGTTGACGAGCGCGCCATCCACAGTAAGACGTACTCGTAGGGCCTTGAAAGATTGGTCTGTGTGGGTCGACCGATCACAAAAAAATGCAACGTCGATGCCTAACAAGGCCAAAATCTCTTTACCTAGGATAAATGCTTCAAGGTCACCTGGCACAATCAGGCACCGGACCGGAGTACCGATAGACACCGCCCCTGCCGCGGTTCGTAGCGTGACCTGAACATTCACTGCGCGATTCACCTCCACATCACCACCAACTGTGGTGCATGTCATCGGTTTCTCCAACTCCACACACGCAACACCTGGACAGACTTCCACCAGTTTCTTGAACACACACTCGCTCATGCTACTCATTGACGCTCCACTGTTTGCGCAAAACGGGACGTTAAACACCCCTTCCAGTAGTTCAGTACCGCCTTCGACAGGTAGGCGCTCGCGAATTCGACAGAGCCTAGCTGCTTCGTCGTTACTGGCGGTCGGTTTTCCTTCGTGCATTGAAGTCCGCCGTCCGCTTCACTCGGATCGCTTCTTAGTCTGCTTCTGTTGCAGTCGGACAGCTGATAAACTTGTGCTCACCTTTTCAATGAAAACACTGTTTGATTGGAGGTGGCCCCGAGAATTTACGCTGCACTACTTGCGACGGCCGATCCGCTGATTTCTGCTTGGGCCTCGGCTGAAACTTCATCACCGTCGCCGGGTTCTTGCTGGAGACCTTCACCGGACCCCGAGTGTTGAACGTTTTCGTAGTTTTTGACGATCTCGTCGAGGTCTGCCTCACTGCTCTGGTCTCCTTTTCCAACTCTAACGCAACATTTCTCACCACTTTGTACAGATTCCGCACGCTGGACTTGGCTTCGCCACTTCGATACTCCAGCTCGTTCTTCACCTCCCTTAGGAGATGTTCAGGCAGAAGTTTCACCAACTCCTCGCACTTCCGAATGGCTCCATCATCACCCGCAAACAAATCGCTCACGCCGTTGAGCTTGATAATCTTGTTGGCGAGATGGAATACGCCGTCATATGGGCCTCGATGTCGGATATGGACAGGTCCAGCTTCAACTCGCTGCCAAACAAGTCGTCCATGTCTGGCAGCCCCCTGTTTTTAAAGCTGGAGGTGATCTCCCTAATCTTTTCCATCAGGAACTCGTCCGTCAGGTCCTCAAGATCGAAGTCTCATCGCGTCTCGGACATTGTCTCGACCATGTTCTCGTTGAACGAATCTCGAACCGTGCGTAGAACGGTCTTCACATCCTCGTTAGACGTCCTTCACTTCGCCTCAGTTACAGCAACGTACTCCTTCCTGAGCCGCCGCCACACCAGCAGCGACTCTCGAGAGATGTCATCGATGAGACGGGGGTTGGTGATCGCGAAGATGGGCTGCGGGACACGCGGGACAAACCACTGCCGCATCCTGCACAATCTCTTCACGAGAGACGGGCTCGTTAACTTCATCAATGATTTGGTTGTCGATCGCTTGGTTCATTTCTTCTTCAGATTCAATCACGACCTTCGCAACTAAAGATATATGTGTAGTGGGTTTTGAAACACACACTAGGGAAGCTGGAGCTTCATAGTTACTCTCCTTGTATTCCTGTCTTGCTCTAAGGTAGAATGTAAAGTGATCTAGGTACTAGTACCTGCCTGGGACGAGGTCGCCATCCACTGTTGGAGGTCCGACGTCCTCGGTGCCTATGCCAGCCCGGCCTCACGTTCTGTGCGGCCCAGTGCAATGGGCAAGGCTTGGTCTAACTAGCCCGCCACTACACAAAGCCATCCATAAATATGATCCAGATTCATACTTCTGAGGAAAACGTCTTGCAAATCTTGCGTCCGGTATGGACGTCGTACAGTTTGTACGACATGCAGAGAGCTACAGTACAATACAATACCATCGAGTGTGATAGTCTGGCGGATAGAAACCATTGAATACATTGACTCGAGGTGAACGTTTAACCTTTAACTCTCAAGGTAAAGTATTCCATGTCAACTGGTCCAGCCTCCGCTCTCTTCTAGAGAGGATCATCGCAAATAATAGAGTCGTGCGTTCGTGTTCTGAGCTGTTTCGCACAATGTTGGTCAGCGTTCATCGCTAAACGAATTTGCTGTTCTTTGACGTAGTCTTCGCCAGCACCCTGGCCTCTCACTTCAACGCAAACTTAAACAGCCTCTACAACGTAGAAATAGTATATAATTGTTTCTACACGATTCTTCGTGCAATCTGCACGAAGATTTCCGTTTATCTGTACATGTACATTTCTGCTCTGGCTCGATTGAGTTGAGGATCATCAAGCGGGTCACAAGGGTGCAGTATGGGCGCCAGTAGGGCATCATGTGTCATGACTGGCCACGGCTATTTGCTTGTTTCACATCACAGTTGTGCGCGGCAACAAGTGCCAACCTGTATTTACAGTGTGCTGTTTGCCGCTCAATGCAAATGTAGAAGTGAATGAATTGAGCTCCTGCTTAGAGTGAACTACCTGCTCTAGTTCTCTCTGTGCGTCCTTCTGACTCGTCGTTGGTTTTGCAACTGCTTCTGCTCGCTCGCTCTGCCGTTGTGAAACTCCGTGATGCTGTTGCTGGGCCAGACCCCTGCAACGGCTGCACGATGTAGCTGCAGCTACAACACTGCCCCTCGAAGAATGCTCTTAATGTATGTATGAATGCGGCCTGCCGTCGGGCCGCTGCTCACGGACCTTAGCTCGCCAGCTACTTGATACGCAGCGCTTTACGCAGCGCCTTCACCGGTGCCAGCTTTCCATGGCTGCAAACGGAAGCCTTAACCACAGCTGGCACATCTTGCAACAACACGTCCGCGGGTTCCCACGAGTCTTCCAGCTCGTTCAGCCTGCGCCAATGCACCTTGATCTCATGACGCTTCTCCTGTCTATTGTAACGCGCTTGCAATAGACGATCCACCACATGCCCCTCGCTGTTGTGGGCGATGTGCAACAGTAAGGCCTCCGTCACGTTAAGTGAGTTGTCCGCGTAGAACATCAAGCGACTAGCGTGGGCTTCCCTGCGCTGACCTGTCACTAAATTCTGTATCACGAAAATCCAATTTGACACGGTGTCCACAACTTGTGCTGGGCCGCACCACTTCACCCGCAGCTTGCTACGGGTGTGTTGCCACACGTCCGCATACAGCACGAAGTCCCCGATGTCGAATTGCGCCAAGGTCGTTCCTCTCTTTTTGTCACGGTTGGCGCGACTGGCGGCTCTTATGTCAGCATTGACCTCACTGCTCCTTTTGTGCATGTCCTCAAGAGCTCGTTGGAGCCGCTCCACATTCTCACGCTGCGCCGAGTGTATTGCCTCCAGTGTAGTGACTTTCACCGGTCCCGGAACTGCAATATGGTCGCTTGCTCCCATCGCTTTTATACCCGTCATCGCGGTGATATGGGCTACTCCACCTAGAGCTGGCGATGGTGTGTTGTTCAGAACAAGCTGAACGAGTTTGATGATACGCGGCCAGTCATGTGGCTGCAACGCCACTCAGATAATAGCGCCCGGCAGCAGCACAGCACCTCGCGCATTACCACCTCCACTGTCCCATTCGCCCATGGGCAGCGTGCCGTGGTGAAATGATGGTGGGCCCCG